>JACEGR010000436.1:0-266549 GCA_014170235.1 Listronotus bonariensis | reverse complement strand
GTTTCAGAACTATTGGGTCAAACTTCAAGGTGTGATTCCTTATGTTATTTTATATTAAAAAAATATAAACATATATCCGGAGTTGCTTCCTTACTGAGATACAGTCGTGTATTTTATCGAAAATTGTTATTATCTATAACTCTACCAACAAACGTTAGGGGTGATTTTACAATTAAAAATAAGAAAAAAACCTCATATAAACATATGTCCTAAACGTCTTAGTTTTTGAACTACTTACTGGGTGTTAAAAATAAAAAATAAAAGTATTTTTATAATAACTTTTTACTAATTCAGATATTTGTAAAAATTTGGGGGACCCCAAGTGTCGTCCATGTGGGGTTTAAGGTAAATCTTTTTTATATAAAAAAGTGTTTACCCACTACATTTTTCTTAAATTAAAATTTTTTAAAATTTCGATTTATATACTGTGTAAGGCTTTCGCGGCCATCTTCTGCTTCAGGCACAGGGCACCACATAAAATTTGAAAATACGCAGGTTCTTGCTAACACCTCATCCTACCATGCCAGACTGTACAGAGAAGCCATAGAGATACACAAATATACTAGCAACTTCAACAAAACAGAAGAATCAATGAAGATCAATAAAACGTGGATACCAATTCACAAAACCACAAAAATAGCACCACGGCCGGCAGAAACAACAACTGCGCAACGACCAACCGGTACAGGCCCCGCCCACCCAAGCTGCCTATAAATACTTGCTGCGTTCGCGCCGGGACCAGAGCAAAATAAACCAAGGAGAGCAAAACCACTTCGCTTGGCGGGAAGAGTTTGGTCAGATTATCCTGCGCAGACAGGCCGCCATGTTTAAAACCCCAAAAGTAATCAGGGGTGGATTTTAATCGTATATACATTTAAATTAACCTATGCAAAAATATTCCAAACTTATTATTTTTTAAATTATAGTGATCTTAAAATATTGGTACATATAAAATATAATTAGTAAAGGCATTTACTAATTGTTTCTTTGAATTCAAAGTACCTATTTACCTAAAGTCGAAGTTAGATTGTGGGCGGGGCATTTTAGTACAGGTAGAACCGGCCGTCCCTGCTTTATAAGTGTCATTTCAAACTTTAATTGCACCAAGGTTAGTTTATATTTATAAGGTTGCGACATATCCTCAACTTTTAGGCGGTTCGAGGTCGGAAAAAAGTTGGCAAGACTGGGTAAAAATCAAAGCTGAAGATCAATCCAGTGGCGTCTAGAATTTGCGCATTTCATTTTGCATTGTTTTGGAAGTGATATTTGTTGAAAGATAAATACAAATGTAATACAAATGTTTTTTATTTAAAGTAAAAGAATTTACAACTGAATAACAATTAAAAACTGTTGTGTAAGCGGTTGTTCTACTAATACAATAAACTGTATATCTCCGGCACTGAACAACATGGCCGAAAAATGGGAGATGTGACGTCATAACACGTCAAAGCAATATGGCCGAATGTCGTGACCTTATATAGACCGACTTTGAATTGCACAGTCGTTTATCCTTATTATTATTCCTTTATAAGTATTACCTTAACCATTTTAAGGGGAAAAAATAGAAATAAATAAAATAAAATAAAATGAACCTACAAAAGTGTGGACGTCACACCTATTAGAAAAATTGTGATGCAAACAAAATTAAATTAAAAAACAAAGTAAAAATGAATATACAGGGTTTCTATTTGAAAACGAAACGGAGCTAATTGGGAGCACTCCGGTCATTAAGGCACACGTTGGCACAAGTTAATTTTTGATTTTAGGGGGCAAGTGATTCACCACTAAAATTTAAGAATGAATTACACGTACCCTCGCCAGAAAGACTAATTGATATCCCATTTTGAAGATAGTTTAAACTTTTCATATATCTTTAGTAGAAAGTAGCTTGCTCTTAGAGGTAATTTAATTCCCAAGCAGCAAGCTGACGTCATATTGACTTCTCTTTTTAGTCATTATTATTATGATTTAAAAAGAAAAAAATTAAAATTTTGACAAGCTGCCATGTTTACGGAAAAATTATAGCAGATACTCTAAACTTGACATTTGTAATCAGGGTCGAAAGACCTTTAAAATAATGTTTCACTCGATCCATCGTTTCATTTAAAATTTGGGGGTAAGTCTCACCCCTGTTAGAGGATTGCAGTTCAAATATATGAGACCAACATCCTTACATAATAAAAGTTGATACCCCCAGTGGCGCAAGCAGGGGAGGGGTGGAGGCGGTCATAAGGGGGGCATAGCCACATCCTTTGTAATTAAATTAGGAATTTTACTAATTAAACCCCTAATTGCAAATATGGGCATTTAATGTTGATATGCCCCCCTCGGAAAGTTAATATGACGGCCCCTGGGGGAGGGATGTTGTTGCACCATTTATTTTGCTGGGGAGAAGTTCAAAAATTTCTTATATAGACAATGTTCTAATTTATTGTTTTTTACCTTTTTAACAAAATTTAATATGTCTGCCCCCTTCCTGAGGAAAAATCCTGGTTGTGCCACTTTATGCCCCTCACATCTTACAATTTGGATTTGGTAATTTTATACCGAAAGTGTTTTAAATATTTAGGCTTATTAATTCACCAAAAATGTATATTATTTAATATAATAATATTCTATAGATTTTTTAATTTAATTGTATCCTTTTATCATTCAACAATGAAATAATCCAACATCGAAACATACTAAAATATTAATTCCAATATTTAAAAAAATCATAATTTGATTTTTAAATTTTTACTTAATCCAACCATGCTGTTTCATATTGGGCCAGTCCGTTCTAATATACTTTGGGGCCAGCAAAATGGCGCAAGGTCACGAAAATTTACCACGCAAGTAGTCTACTAGGGACCTTCTGAGGATGCCAACCACTCGCGCTGGCGAAACGTCAAGAATACAAAATCTACAACGACGGCCGAATAGCCCAAAAACTTAATTTTTGCATTCCAATTTAGTTCTGAAACGAAATTATTCTTTTGACTTTGCTTTATTTAATATACGGTTTTCAAGTAAATAAATAGAAACCATTTGTCGGCATAGTCAAATCTCTATTTAATTAAAGAATAAATAGGGAAGGTGATTTTTTACTGTAGAATTTGATATTAGCGATACGAAATAAAAAAAGTCAAAAGATCAAATTTGTTTTAAACTAAATGGAAATTAAAAAAATATATATTTTATAAAAATTATGTGCTTCTTAAAAAATATTTACCTTAAGCTCTTATGGACGACACTAGTAACAATTTGTTTTCCTTGTATGCCAAAAATGTCGTCTGATGCAGATGAGACATCCCACAAATTATTAAAAAGAAATCTATGGACACTTTTTTGCTTTCCACATTTTTCTGCATAAAGCAATAACAAACTGTAAAAGAAATTACGTGCCCTTAAAATAGTTAGGACGACTGAAACAGGTTAGCCTTTGTAAAAGAAAATGCCGCAAATATATAGAGTAACAAATGCTATACTTATATATATATCGTCAATTTTTTACCAAAATGGGGTAGACCCGAGTTCAGTCACTGTCCTGACTGAACTGGTATAGGTTTTGTAAATTCGCAGGAGCGACATACTTGCAGCAAAATCGCGCGGTGTGGTCGTAGCGGTTACGCCGCTAAATATGTAACGCGTGTATTGTTATAAGTTGACATATACTTGCGCCACGGTCGCAAATATGTTGCAACTCATAACAATAGACGCGGCGTTACATATTTAGCGGCGTAACCGCCGCGACCACGCCGCGCGACACCAATTTTTGGTTTGGGTACAATTTTATTTTTACATACAACTTAATGCAGCACCAAACAATTCCAGCTAAATACATTTTTTCGATGACAACAGTAAAAACGATCTAATATGCTTGCTTACTTTAACTTGGGCTTGTTAAGTAATTTATCCTTCTTTTAATTATTCTTTTATTAAATACATGTAATAAATAAAATCTTGATACTCCTAACCTAACTTAATATACCCCAAAAGTAACATCATAAATATGTGCACTTATACCTATCCGAATACGCAACGAGAAACAATACGTTGGCGATCAAAAAAAGGTTAAAAGCATACTTACGTAACGTATGTAATTTAGAATTCTTTATGCAACCACCTAAACCAATTTTCTTCAAAGTTTGTATCCTTACTTAACAGGTGTTAAACAGACGCCTAACAGTTTTTTCAACGGTTTTTTTTCGTGATTTCACTGCTCTTTATTACGTGCTTAATTGAACGATGAATGCAATTTTAAATCCAACATTTTTAACTTTTCGCTTTTAACTCACTTGTTAATCAATCAATCAATTAATCAAAAATTATGGTAATGAAACTTTTCCTTTTCTAATGTTGGCGTAACAAAGTCGTGATACGTTACTGATCTCGATACGGATACGTGTGCCATATTAATAAGTTTAACGTAACGAATTGGAACTAACGTATAGCTTCTGCGCAAGCTCATTACGATATAGATAGGGATACGTGATGATTTATAAACTGCTTTTTGTGTCCAATATATTATACCCCGCAAAGCAGAATATATTAAGATTTTATTTTAATATATGTATGTAAGCGAATTGATTAAACTATTAATTAACTTAACTTTTAGCAACAAAAAAGGCCGCAATAACACCACCAGTACCAATGAAGCCATTGTACTGGACACGAATTCTTGTTGCTCAAGCCGCGAAATCTTATGATGGCCCGGCACTGTGGGACGAGATTGAAGAGCTTCCAATTGAAGATCTTTCTGAAGATTTTACAAAACTCTTTTCTAGACAAGTAAGCAAACAAATTTATTTTTGAATATTTTGTTAAGAAGAGACTAGCACTTTGACTTCGTTTTTTACTATATAATTGTTTAAAACATAAAAATATCTATTTTCTTTTTATTTATGACTACCTTTATTCAGAACGTGACACATATTTATTGACAAAAATTAGAGATACCTATAAATACAAGCTGTTACAAATTCGAAGACCACCATTATAGTCTATTTTTTTGCAAGAGATAGTAATAAAAATGTCTCGGGACGGTAAGAAGGTTGTAAACCATAGGCGCACCAGTCTCTGTGCAAAGAACAGGTAGAAATACACCGAATTGCGTTAAATAAGGATTATAAATTTTATATATATTTTAGTATCTTTCCGTATGTGCAACTGAGTGGTTATAAATTGTTAGAGTATTGTTCAAAGTATTACAGTATTGTAAAAATGGCTTCTCCGCAGAAACGCGCATGTCTCGGCCATTTAACTGAAAAGCAGATTGTTAAAAACGGATTCGATTATACAGGGTGCGGCAGAATGGACTCCCACATTTGGGTAGCAAATAAAAAGTCTACTATAAAATATGAAGCTAAACTTTTATTATTTTCAAAATGAGCACACTTTAAGGTTTTTTTTAACTATGTTTTCAAAATTATATCGTGTAAGTGACGGCCGTTAGCAGCGACACACATGCGAAGGCGTTCCTAGAAGTTCCGCATCACTTTTATCACCATGTCTTGAGGAATAGCAGCAGTTTCATCTCGAATCGCTGTCTTGTTTCAGGAAAGTCAAGAACCAGTTGCCCTTAAGTTAGCAACCCATTTAAAAATTGTTTTCCGGTCTGGGACAGCGCGTACAAAATACTCTTTTCGACGCGGTGACACATTCGTCATTTTTGAATAATAGCTCAATAACAAATCCACGTTGGTCACCAGACCAAGACATAGCGCCTAGTAACAAACCTTATCAATCGCCCAAGCGAATGTGACCATACCCACCAATGTCCAACTCCCATTACCGATGTTCTAGCCTGATGAAATGTGGTAGTCCATTCTGCCGCACCCTGTATTAGAAATGATCAAAACTCTAATTTAAGTGTGGACGATTGTGTTCAAAAATGTGCGTTGATGACTGGGGTGGAAAAAGCGACAATTTACAGAATTTTTAAACAAGAAAAAGAGGGAGGTATAATTCCACCAAAACAGCGATGGGCACAAGTGAAAGGTGAAGTAGCCAGAAATAATACTACGTTTAAACTAGTAGATATAAAAACAACTATTTCAAATTGCCATATCTAATACTTCCCCAGAAAACTGGAAAAAATGTGTCGAACATGTATAGAAGTAGAAAATAAAATGTGGTCTTTGGATATAATAGTAGATACAACTGTTGAACCTCTAATTATTATACAAGTAGACTCATATATGACTCAAGTAGTGATAGTATGTCAGATATGGAAGAATGTGAATAACTAGATGTAGATTATGTAGCATATTTAATTAGGTATAGATTATATTTTAAATAATTATTTTTTGACTATGCATTTTTAATGTGTATTATTAAAATGGTTATTATTAACTATAATTATACCAACTGTACAATATTGATATACTATAAATTTTAAAATAATTTTTTTACACATATAAAAGAAACAAGATTTTCATTTTACCTAAACTGTTTAAAAAGGGTAAGTTCCCAAAAATAAACGCAAGCGCACCGCCACTGTCAAGGTTTTTATCACATTATTCCCACGTAAATACAGGTAAACATCTGTTATTCCTTTGTATTTAACCCAAGAGGTTGACGAATATTAGAACGGAGTCTGCCGGCCTAAAATTATAATGCCTTATCAGTACATTACAGGTAGAATTGAAGAAAAATATTTATACTCGGACTAACACAGAAAGCGAATTGCCATAAAATTAAATGATTTATTACTCTCTCTTGCAACGAAACAAGGTATAGGATCACGGACACAGTAAGAGATATAAGGTTGGTTAAATTGGGGTAAAGTTGCGCATTTTTATGCCTAACAAGGGTCCGTTTTAAAAATGTTTAGCTATTCTGGAATTATCCTGTCAATAATCTATATTTTAAAAGAGTTTTTATTTTTTTCTGAGTTTATTTAAAGAGAGATTTAAAAAGTATGTCATATTATCATTGCCACTTTTTTCTTCTACAAAATAATGCAATTAGATCTGACGTTCCGTCTATGAGCCGCCATGAACTGAAATAAACTTCATGATAAGAACAGTTTTAAAACCTTCTGACAAGTCTACCACGAATATTCCTACCACCATATATGGAAGCGGCGCTTTAATCCAGCCTGTCAATGTTAAGTCTTTTGGGTGTCAGACTGAGCGAACGTGTCACTTATTTTGTCGTACAAGTTTACCACAATAGTTTACATACAATTTTTAAACATTGTGCCAAAATCGTAAGGGTTACGGTCACGCCTAGTGCGATACCCGAAACATGTGTTTGAGCCTTATGTTTCTGTACTGTAACCTTTCATTACCATTTTTGGTAAAATGTTTAAAAATTGATTGTTTTCCTGTTTGGGGCATTCCCGTTAGGGGCACGATTCAAAATTTATCTGTTTTCTTCTCGTTTGGGGCACTACGATAAATTGTACCTGAACGACCCTAATTAACCGACTTTAGTGTTCCCGTTACGGGCACTCGTCTAAACCGGCGGGCGAACTTTCGACACCAAATTGTGTTTGTACCTGTGGTAATCGAAGAGTCAAATTATGTTATAAGAAGTTTTGACACCGCGCCGTAAAGCAGGTAGGTATGGCGCCCGCCAGGGTAATTAAAACCGTTTTAGGGGATTACAAATGGTTAGTTCTGGTAAGCAAATCCTTTTTTCTAATTTCTTAATTAAACTCAAGTCTAATACACATTTACGAATGGTAAGATCTGGTAAGCAAATCCTTTTTTAATCCATTAATTAAACCCAAGACTAATACACACTTTATAAATCCACTTAAGAATTCTATTTCCACCATTAGTGCTCCAAACGGGAATGCAAGTATATCTTCGCAGGTCATAGAATCGTGCCCGAAACGGTAAATATTTAGACCGTGCCCCAAACGGGAAATATTTAGACCGTGCCCCAAACGGGAATAGGCCAAAAATTGCATGTAAAATATTGTGGTAAACTTTTCCTACAAAAAGAGTTACGCGTTCGCCCAGTCCGACACCCGAAACATTTGACATTGACAGGCTGGGTGAAAAAGTCGCTTCCATATATGGCGGTATGAATATTCGTGGTAGGCTCGTCAAAAGGAACCCCCTAAAAAGGTTTTAAAAGTGTTTATTATCCATGGTCCATTTAATTACTGGCACTAATCATCATTGTTTTTTAAGTAGGCGAAATATTTGGTTTTACCTAAATAAACTTTTAAAATTTTAATTTTAAATTCAACAACAGACTTTATATTTTATGCGATGATTTAAACCTAAAATCCATCATTCACTATTTTGCCAATAAAAATTACGATTTTATCCCAAACCGTCGTAGAAATTTTCGTTCCCAGGTAAATGTGCATACATTTATTTACGACGACGTAAAGAGTAATAAGCAGTAATAAAAAAATGATGCATACTTACCTGCAAACAAAAAATTCCACGAACGTTTGAAATAAAATCCTAATTTTGAATTGTAAAATAGTGAATGATGGTTTTTGGTTCGAAACATTGCAAAAATGTAAAGTGTGATACATCGTTGTATTTTAAATTAAAGTACAAGTTTATTAAGTTTAAAACAAAATATTCCGCCCTTTTAAAAAAACAAAGTTGATGATGCGGCTGACATTATTTTCTAGAACGGAAAAAAGTGGCAATAATAGTAATGTTATATTTGTTTTAAAATACTTCTTTAAATAAATTCAGAAAAAATGATCGCAAGATTTTTTTCCGGATAATTCCGGAAAGGGAATAAATTTTTAATATGGAATATTGGTTAGCATAAAAATGCGCAACTTTGTCCCAATTTAACCAACACTGTATCTCTCGAATTTATTACAGACTGTATATTTAATTGAATTGTTTGAATGTTATTAATTGAATTAACAGAACTAAATATATATCACGGTAGGCTTTAGGGACAGTACTTTTTAGTTTTTTCTTTAAAGTACATTAATTCAACAATATTTTACAATAATTTACACTTACTGAAGTGCAGATAATCACATCTAGAGCAACTAATGCCTCTGATCTTTATGTTTGCATACCCTTTTTAACGGCATAACGCCCTCACACTTGCTGCTCTTCGCTCGTGGCGAAAACCTCTTTCAACGTTAAAAATATGTGGAAATTTATTTTTTACTATTCTCTTAAGAAACGAGTTCGTACTTTTCACAAACAAATATGTTTTGCGCCTACATTTATGTCCTTGTGACGTTGCCGTCAGCGATTGCGTTAAGGAAAACGGCGTATTTGTTTTTAACTTTACGCATCCGAGTTGTATATGTAGCGGGCACGTGGCAATACGTTCAATTCTAATTAGTAACGTTTTACTATTACTTGCATTTTGTGAAGTGCTGATAATCACATTAAACATTAAAATCTAAATAACCTCATTTTTACTACATTCTCTTTTCTGTTTATAAACAATTCGTAATCCTTGGCTGTAACCCCATGTTTCTATTTATTTTACACCTTTTTTGTAGTAAATTGTAAAAGCTTCATGGTTGTGGCGTATTTATTGTAAAATTGTGCAATTGAAATAAAAAGAAATGTATAAAATAAACAGAAAAATTAGGTTTAAAAGGATAAAAATAAAGAATTTTGTGCAAAAGAAAGAAAGAATATAGTAAAACTAAGGTTAGTGTTAGTTATATACCCAATTATAAAACTATGACATGCAATTTGGATGCCAGAAAAAGAGTGTGACCAAATATAATATTTTTTTGTTTTAAAAGTTTGACATGAAATTTAGATTAATTCGGAGAATTTTCGTACAATCCGTAACTGTCTGTTCCAAAACGTCCAAGTATCAACGAGTTTCCATAATTAGACGCAACAAAAAGGTTGATTTTAGCTGATTTTAAAATGAAATAAATCTAAAAATATTGAATTTTCTGATTTTTTTTATTTTTTTAGTCAAAGAAAGTACTTTTTAATAAAAACAAATTTTTGCATATTCAACTGTCCCTAAAGCCAACTGTCACCCTAAATATATTTTCCATAATAAAAATAAATAACCTTTATTTTTTGTATCTAGGTAGTTAATAGAACACCAACTATTAAAAAGCAAGAACAAAAACCAAAAGTAGAAGTCGTGAAGCTCTTAGATAGTAAACGTTCTCAAAGTGTGGGGATATTAGCTCAAAGCTTACGTCAAGATTTTCATGAAATCGAAAATGCAATATACAGTTTTGATACTTCTGTAGTAAGTTTAGAAGCTCTACAACAAATTTATGAAGTGGTAAGTTTAACTTTGGTCTACTACTGTACCCATGATAAAAATTTTACCTAATTCCCTGAGTTTACATAAAAATAATGAATAGTTCAGATAGTTCTGGTTAGTTCTGGTTAGTTCTGGTTAGGTAGGTTGATTTCAGACCCTACAGAATTTGTATAAAAATAAATTTCACAAAATTTTTTTATATAAATGTTCCCAAATAAGTCAGGTATTAACGATTATTTAAAAAATAAAAAATTTAAACCACTGCATTTTATTGCCACTCCTTGTAAGTTGATAAAATGACCACTATTTCATGACTTTATCACATATGTGCCACTTTTATTAAACAAAAGACCCAAAATTTAAAATTATCTTAACACTAACATGCAGTCTTGTAGGAGATATTTATTATGGGGTTATTTGAACTACTCCAACTATAAGAAAACCAATTTCTATACTATAGAATATATTTATAGAATGTATAGATGCATATATTTAGTAATAAAATTAAATAAAATATTTTATTAATGCCATTACACCATCGGCGTTTACACACATCATACAATAAGAAAATAAAGTAAAAAAATAACTTAATAAACAGATACACATGATAGATAATATTTAGTAGCCATAGTAAAAGAAATACATATTTTTATATAGGAAGTCACCCAGTGGTTAAAGATATCAGATTTTTAGTAAAATTTTTCAATTTTTATTTGTATTAAATAAATGACTTATTCTTATTCCTAACTTTTTTAAACACATTTTTGGTAAATTGGCTTCTCTTTTATACAAGCTGCTAAAATTAATAACCAAACTCTGAGAACACTTTGTATATTAATAATATTTTCGAAATAATGTTTAAAGAGTTACCACGTAAAAGCAGTTGTACGAATGACGCGAAAGACTCGCGCGAGTGTTAGGAATAATACTTTTTACGAGTGTCTTAGAAAAGTAAAAACATAAATTTCTCTTTACTTTACTATTTCTAAAAATCTAATGAAACATACAAAACCTGATTGATTAAAAAAGTTAAAAATTAATATTATTAAGTACCTAATGGAAAGTGCTAAAACTCATAAAACATTCGACTTTTTGACAATACAAATTTAAAAAATAGGGCCTAGTCCTGCCTTTTAATGGGTATAACAGAGTATGTTGATTGTGTGTTTAATTTGTTGTTGATCTAACAACCAGTTATAAACATTTACTAACATAAGACTTCGTGCGCAGACTAACTACGTTGCGCATGCAAGTAGAATAAAGATATTTTATGTATGAGAAAACATTAGGGACAATTTTTTTTAGAGAGCTACCCCGGAGGAATTATCTTTGATTAACGAACATTTGAAGACACGACCTGATGTACCTCTAGATAAACCTGAACAGTTTTTATATGATCTTTCTCAAATTGAGGACTTTGCTGAAAGAATTACATGTCTAACATTTCAGGTAAATAGCAACTTACTATAAAAAGACCTAGTGTTTCCTAATATAATGATACGACCTGTATACATGTGTACCTGTATATTTTGCAGAAAAATGACTGCTTAGAGTAATATAGCAACTGAGAGTATCGAAGCGTATGATGGAACATTAAATTTAGCATTGTTTTGCGTATCTATATTAGAAACTATATTATGTACAGGGTGGCGCCTTTTTGTTGACCTTGCAAGGTTTAGCGAAAGAGATAGAACGAATTTGATTGCGCAATCTCGATTTTAATTTTTGAAAAAAATTCAATGATAAAAGTAAATCATGGCTAACTTGATTCCTTTTAGAGATACAGAGTGTTTTTTAAATTTTGTCAATTTGGCCAGGCACCTGGTTGTAGCTGGGTGGATATTGCTGCCGTCCAATGGAAAAACACCGTATGTGAATAGGCTTATAATATACATATACGTTGTTTTTCCGTTGAATGGAAAATTAGAGATTTAAAAAAATTGTAAATAGAAAAGTTTTAGGAATTTTTACGTAGAAATTATTGGCGTACCTATATTATTTCCATTGACTTTTATTTTAACGTTATAACACAAAGTTGGGTTTTTTCATGGAACACCCTGTATATAACATATGCGCTAAAATACTAAATGTTAACGAAATAAGTAACAGCGTTTCATACGTTAATATCATATGTTATTACCCGACTTAATTTTTTATTTTTTAAAATTTATTATTTTTAACTTTTTTGTGAGTTTTATTTATTTTCTTAAAGTCGACTAAAAGAAGACTATTTTTTTGATAGTGTTAATATAGATTTAGATGGTCATATTTTCAAAACTATAAAAGATAAATATATCAAAAGTGGTATTTCTTATAACATTTAGGAAGACCTTTCAACTGATGGTAAAATATACAGGGTGTTCCATTTAAAAAACTCACTTTTGTGTTATAAGTTTAAAATACGCGTCAATGGAAAAAATATAGGTACGCTACTGAATTCTACGTAAAAATCCATTAAACTTTTCTATTTGCATTTTTTTATCTCTAATATTAAGCGAGTTACATGTGCCTGGCCAAGTTGATAAAATTTGAAAAACACTCTATCTCCAAAACGAATCAAGTTAGCCATGATTTAGTTTTACCACTGAATGTGTTTTAAAAATCCAAATTAAGATTGTATAATTAGATTTGTTCTATCTCTTTTAGTATTCGCTATACCCTGCAAAGTCAACGAAAAGGCCACCCTGTACATACGTCCACATCATACATCTTTAATTTAAGCAAAATACTTTTAATGTTTTGTGGGGATGCAGGCTTGTTTTTTATTTATAAGGTTTTGGGACTTAAATGAAAAAAATAACATTTTTGTTTCGACAAGCTTTCAAAAATTTATATTTTGTCCCTTTCTCAGGACAGTCTACAAGAACATAAGGTAATTCGGATTTTGACAAATTTTGGTATAGGAGGTTTTTGGGGCGCTGATCACGAATCTGAAAGATTTTTGGGCGAAAACGTTTTGTTCTGGTTCTCAAGATATTCATCGTAAAAGTTTAAATTTGAATTAATTTTATTTTCACTATAATTCCCTATTCTTTTTGCACAAAATTCTTTAACCCTTAATTAAAAACCTTATTTTTCTACGTATTTTACCTTTTGCATTAAATTCCATAGCAAATTTGATGATGGATATCTCAACATTGATTATGGATATCTCAAGAATGAAACGTTTTCGGCAGTTCTTTTAGATTCGCGATTAGCGCCCCAAACCAAAATTCCCTCCTGCCCCATACGGGAGAATTTTGATATACACCAAAATTCGTCAAAATCGGAGTTGCCGCAGGTTTCTAGAAAATTACCGAAAATAAATACAGTGAGAATATTAAAAGTCCTCCCCTCCCCTTTATCTTTTGAATAGGACAATATATCGAGATCGGGTAATATTTGGATAAAACGGTGTCACTTAAACTACTTTTTGGTATAAAAATGATTTTGGTAACGTAACCTAGTACCAAGGAAGCACTAGCGACTTTTGTTTTTCAAGTAAAAAAATAGGGGCTTGTAGCAGCTTGTTTTAAAGGTCCTTTGATTCTCTACTCAGCGATACTTTGTTTTTGAAAATCGGTCCACCAGTTTCAGACTTGGAACCGTTTGAACTTTGACTTAAAAAGTGTAAAAACAATGCGGTTTTAATGGAATTGGGTTGTAAGTAGGGTTGCCAGATGTCCGGTTTTCGACCGGACAGTCCGGTTTTTCTGAAGTCGAGTCAGAAAATTCTTATTAAACCGGACAACAGAATATCCGGTTTTTTGTTGGACTTGGATAAATAATGTTATAATTTCAGGAAATAATGTTAAAGACGACACAAAATAGTTTAATGGATGGTATTTATTTGGGTACACGCCAAAAATTAAATAAAAAATACTAAAAAAACAAAAAATATTAAATAAGTAAAAAGATTATAAAAAATCGACCTTTTGGTGGCAAATCTGCCACCGTTGTCAAGATAAATTGAATAAAAATAATAAAAATAAAAATTAATTATTGTTAAGGTTTTAAAATTATTTTGTTTTATAATTTTTTAGGATATTCTGAATTCTTTGACATTAAATGTCAATATATGTTTGTTTGGTTATACTGTCATAGTGACATAGATAACTGGTTGCTGGTGTATTTATTGTTTATATAAAAAAGGTGAATAGTTAGTTAATTTTTAGTCTTCCTAAAGATACCTCAGTATTAAGCAAAGACAACCAAGTGTTATTTAAATTAACTGAAATTGATGCTACACAATTATCTTTATTTAATATTATAATAAAATATGCGTTTTTTAGAACAAGTTTCCTTTGCTAAAATACTCGAATCATCCCAGTTTATTCTATGAGTGAGTCCGGGAATGTATGGTAAAAATAAATTTGTAATAGGTCTATTTTGATTTTGTCTTATAACTGGAGTTTCAAATTCAAAAAACAATTATCTATAATTATTTTGAATTAAAATATGTTTTAAATAATCTTTTTCAATATTTATATTTTGATTAGAACAAAGGACTTTAATTCTATCAAATAGACTTTTTATAACTTCCTTTTTAACAATTATTGGCTGATTTGAGTTTAAATTTAAGTATCTATTTGTATTTGTAGGCTTTCTGTAGATTTTTGTTTCAAAATTTTTTAAATCTTTTTTATTAAAATGTCAAGAAATGGTAGTTGTGAGTTGTTTTCTTTTTATAAAGTAAACTTAATTGTTGGTTCTTGTGGATTAATGTGTTAAAAAATTATTTAAACAGTGTTCGTCATGTTGGTAAATGTCATCTATATATCTCCACCAAACTAAATATTTATATTGATAATTTTCTACAAAATTTGATTCAAAGTTTTCCATAAAAATATTACTTAATAAAGGTGATAAAGGTAAACCCATAGCCATGCCAGAGGTTTGTTTATAAAAATCAGTGTTATATTGAAAATATGTTGTTTTGACACAAAAATTTAATAGCTCAAGAATAGTGTTTATGCTTAATTTTGTTCTTTCGCTAAGATGGACATTATTTTCTAATTTATTTCTAACAATATTTAATGTTTTATCCACTGGGACATTTGTAAATAAACTAACAACATCAAAACTTACCAGTGTATTATTTGGATCAATATCTATGTTTGATAATTTCTCTAGGAAATGTTTAGAATTTTTAATGTATGTATCATTGTTGTTTACCAAAGAATCTAAAATGTTAAGTAAAAATTTTGCTAATGGATGTGTAGGTGAGTTTATACAACTTACTATAGGACGTAAAGGTATATTGGGTTTATTTATTTTTGTTTCTCCGTAAAAATGTGGTGTTTTACTGTTGTGAGGTGTAAGTTTAAATCTTTCATTATCTGTAAAAAGTGTTTTTATGTTTCTTTAATATATTATAAATTTGTCATTCAATACATTCAGTAGGGTCATTGTTTATTTTTGTGTAATTACCATCATTTAAAAGAGACATTATTTTATCATCATATGTATTACAATCTATTATAACTGTTGCATTTCCTTTATCTGCAGGAAGAATTTTTATGGAATTGTCTCTTTTTAATGATTGTAATGCTTTTTGTTCAATTTGTGTTAGATTTTGTTTAATTTTAAATGGTTTTTCTAACGCGATTTTTATTCTAATTCTAAATTCATCTTGATGTTCTATTGGTAGGTTTTGACATGTTTCTTCAATGCAAGAAATAATGTCAAGCTTGGGAACTGCTTTGGGTGTAATTGCAAAATTTAAACCACCTTTAGAAAGAACGAGTTTTTCAGCATTTGTTAGTTCTTTTTCAGTTAAGTTAACTACAGTTTTATTAATCATTTCATTATTATTTATGCTAGATACTTCAGAGTTTAATTTTTCTTGAATTCAAATATTAAATATTTTTTTTATGTGTGTTTTTTAAATTTCAAAATGTATTAAATAGCTATTATAAACACAATTACATATATGATTAAAATCAAAAATATGAATTTGATTTTGAAAATAGATTTTAAATTATCAATTTTCTTTAATAAATTAATTGTATTATGACATATTAATAAAAAAGATTTAAACAATTTTGAAACAAAAATCTACAGAAAGCCTACACATACAAATAGATACTTAAATTTTAACTTCAATTACCCAATAATAGTTAAAAAGGGAGTTGTAAAAAGTCTATTTGATAGAAGTAAAGTCATTTGTTCTCATCAAAATATAAATATTGTAAAAGATTATTTAAAAAATATTTTAATTAAAAATAATTATCCTCTTGATTTTATAAATAATTGTTTTCTTAAATTTGAAACTCCAGTTATAAGACAAAATCAAAATAGACCTATTACAAATTTATTTTTACCATACATTCACGGACTATCAAATAAAATTCAACGAATGGGACATAAATTTAATATTCGCACAATCTTAAAAACACAAAACACTATCATATCTCAATTAACAAAAACAAAACCATACAAGTTAAATTAAAATACAAAAAATGTCATTTATAAAATACCTTGCGAATGCAATAAGTTTTATATAGGTGAAACTTGTAGACCATTAGCCAAACGCATAAAAGAACACATATCATACATTAAAAACACAGAATTTCATAAATCAAAAATCTGCCAACACGCCTTTGATAACAATCATAGAATAAACTGGGATGCTTCGAGCATTTTAGCAAAGGAAACTTGTTCTAAAAACCCAAAATCAAAGAAAGTGCATATATATTATTAAATAAAGATAATTTTTTAGCATCAATTTCAGTTTAATAACACTTGGTTGCCTTTGCTTGATATTGAAGTATCTTTAAGAATACTAAAAATTAACTAACTATTCACCTTTTTTGTAATATAAACAATAAATACACCAGCAACCAGTTATCTATGTCACTATGACACTATAACCAAACAAACATATTTTGACATTTAATGTCAAAGAATTCAGAATATCCTAAAAAATTATAAAAAAAATATTTTAAAACTTTAATAATAGTTAATTTTTATTTTTATTCAATTTATCTTGACAACGGTAGCAGATTTGCCACCGAAACGTCGATTTTTAATTATCTTTTTACTTGTTTAAATTTTTTGGTTTTTTTAGTACTTTTAATTTAATTTTTTGGCGTGTACCCAAATAAATACCATCCATTAAATGAATCCGCCGAACTACAGAACATATCTTCAATTCACAAAATAATTTAATATTAAATTGGAATTGGGAAAATATTTGGACAGCCAAATGAAATTTTTTGTCTTTACAGGGTGCTAAAGAATGTTGTTTAAAAAATTGAAATGCAGATTCTATATCAGAGAATATAAAGAAAAGTTCATATACCCAAACATGAGTATATTGTATAACCACAACCCCAATAAAATTTGGCAGTGTCATTTAGATCTAAAGTAATTAAATTTATCCAATTCAGTGGCGCCTTGAGCGATACCTCAACAAATATTTCTGACAAAAAATTAAATTTAGAAAAATTAATTAGTTTAAATGTTAATAATTGTATTTAGTTTAGTGTTTGTGGTTTATTTTAAAAATATTACCCCTTTATCTAGTGCAAAGGCATGCAATTTTATTATTCCTAAAAAATATTAGCCCAGAAAAATAAATACGGGCTAAAACAACGGTATTTTTACTTGCTTAGTTTAAATAAAATAACAAACCTGCAAAGTCAGTGGCATACATTTTTTTTGTCAAAAATATTTGTTTAGGTACTCCTGGAAACGCCCCTGGGCGGAATAAATTTAATCATATTACGGCTAAATTAGCATCTACTGGAACTACAAATAACAAACAACATAAAAAAAAACATTTTTTTTTAAGTTTAACACACTGTATCTTTATTATGGGAAAAAATGCATTTATTTTTCATATTTTTAGTTATTAATTCTACCCTTAAATTTTCTTAGCAACATAGTGTAGCGCTCTATATTAAAAATAAATTATTGTTTTTTATGTCCGCTTTTTTTCTGAAGCACATCTGGCAACCCTAGTTGTAAGTCTCAAACGGCTGTGCCAATTTCAGAAAAGAAAGTGGTGTTGAATGGAAAACTACAGGGCCTTTTAAAGGAGGTGGTCATGAACTCCCTTTCTATTTGAAAAAATTACTAGTGTCCCCTGGACCCTAGGCCATGTGACAAAAATATTTTTATGCCAGAAAGTAGTTAAAGTATTACCTTTTTACCTAAATTTTTGTCCAATTTTGATATATCTTGTCCTATTCTAAAGTTATGGAAGAGAGAACTTTTTAAAAACCGCACTTTATGTACAAATTGAAGCTAAACTTCAAACGGTTGTTACTCTAAAACGAATCTGCCATATTTTAAAAATAAAATAACTGGAGAATCAATGGGCCTTTAAAACGAGGTGCTACATAACCCCCTTTTCCCTTTGAAAAAAAAGTTTATAGTTCCCCTTTGGCACTACACACTACACCACGTGACAGAAATTATTTTTAGCCAAAGAGTAGTTTAAGTGACACCCTTTAACTAAAATTTTACCCGATCTAGACATATTGTCTCATTTAAATGATAAAGGGGTGGAGGACTTTTAATATCCTCACTGTATATTATAGACTAATCAAAAAGAACTCATTAGTGAGGCGCTGTACGAAAACGATAATATTAAACACAGTAAAATATCCCCAACAATATCAACTCATTGTTTTTAACACATTTTTAAGGTTAAGTAATAATAAAAGGAGGCTTTTATTTTTAAGAAAATCACATATTAATTTATAATCTCGATAATTCCGGACACGCCATTTTCCTATCAAGGGAAAAAGATCTAAATAAAAAATACTTTTGCTTTTGACAAACGAATGCTGTAACACAAAATCATAAGGGGTGATCAACGATATACGCCGCAGTTAACGTGATTCTGAAAGATGCAGCAATAGGCGATTTAAATTAAGGAGCACCAGTGTTGCAATTTGATCAGTCAGCTAATAAAAATGGGTATCTAGATTAAAAATGTCGAAAATATTTATAATATTTACAAAAATATGCGATTTTGGGTTTGTGTCTCGGCTAGAAGCAAAAGCACTTTTGAAAACAAGGCATTCAATTTCAGACACAATATTAGACATTATAGTCTAAAAACATAAATAAAACAAAGAGTAATTACCCGCTAACGTTTCGCGTAATTTTGTATAAAGCCACGAAACGAAAGTTCTTCAATATTTACACTTAAACTGCAGGCATAACAGCACCTTTTGCTTCATGGCAGAATTTTTAACGGAATCCATGAAAAACACTTGGCTAAAATTGTAGACTAAAATCTTTTGTTTGTATTTTTATTGCATTTATTCAATAAATCATAAAAATATTTGAAAAAATACGATTTTAACTGCATTGTCAGTTTAACTGTTCAACTAGGCTAGGTCAGAACAACACCGACTCCACAGAAAGCCTATCAACTACATCCAATATGGCAGCGCTACTAGTCGAGTAGTGAATAATAAACTGTCGTTCCTTAGTACTTAAATATTTGTTATTGGGCATGTTAATCGTAATCAAAATATTTTTTTATGATATTTAATCGTAAAATATTACATATTATACAGTGTGTCTGATAAAGTTGGAACCATATGGAAAACTTTTTTAATATTCATTTTCGAAAAAAAATTCTTTATACAAAGTTCTGCATGGTCTAAAACTTCATATGCAATTATTAAATTTTAATTTTTTTAGTCTTATACGAGATATGTTAAAAAATAGAATTTTGCTCAAGAGTAAAGTACCTTAATTTTTGACAAAATCAGAAAGTGCTATTAAATAAAGTTGTTCAGAATTAATGAGCATGTACAAATATGAAATTACAGCAATTAAGCATAAGCATTCAGATTTGGTGAAAAACGCTAAAATTGTATCCTGCCAGAAAAGTAATAATAATTTATATGGAAGGAATTTTTATACTAAACTGCCATAACTGCATATTTGTACGTCTTTTATTTTACCTTTTTAAATAAAATTTTTTGATATTAAAAACTAAGGTACTTTACTGTTTGAGCAAAATTTATATTTTTTGACATATCTCATATAGGATTTAAAAAATAATAAAATTTGATAACTGCATATTGACTGAACTTTTTTCCCAAAATAAATAATAAAAAAGTTTTCCATATGGTTACAACTTTATCAGACGCAGTGTATAATCCAGTAATTAGTAATTTTAGTCTTTAAACAAAAAAGTGAAAAAAAAACATTTTTTATAGAAAAAGAAATTGACGTACTTACCAAAGCAGTATTAATTTTTAGGTCGAATTTCGCATTACATTTTACACTGCTTTTATTTTAAACATGTAGACTAGAAAAATTTTAAATATTAGCAATATATTTCTATCTGTTTTGTTCGAATATTTTCGAATGTAGAATATATTAATAATGTACATTTAACATTACAATTAAATACAAATTATGTTTTTACTTACAATGTTCACAAAATTTAATAGATGATTAAATTTAACATACATTCTGAGCTTGATATGTATTTATTTATTTATTTCACTTTATTGTCTATAATAATCCAAAAGGATATGACAACGTCAAAAAATACAAATTAGTACTATAATTAAAAAATGTACAATAATATTGTTTTAACAACCTTAATTTTATACAAAATAAAATAAAATGCTAGACAAACTAATGTACACTACTCAAAACAATTATCGCATATGCTCGATTTCTTTCATAAGCTTTAATACAAAAATGCTTTGATTTAAATGGCCATAACTCTTTTAATGATTAAGTTATTAAGACAATTAAAAAAGAAAATGTTAAAGAAAGGTGAAGCTATAACTTTGGCGTAACCGTTGTTATTTACTGTTAGCAATACATCCAATACGGGGTGATAAAAAAAATTGAAAAAATGAATAATTTTTAATCGCCCTATATAATGTGCTGTTAAAAGGGAGAAATCTCATTTGTGAATAATTTATGCCCTTACCTATTTCTGATATTTTATAATCACAAATTTGACTACTCCCTTTCAACAGCACATCATACAGGGCGATTAAAAATTAATTGAGCATATGCGATAATTCTTTTGAGTAGTGTACTTTAAAACAGATTACAAATCACACAACCCCACCAAATTTGTTTTCACCATACTTGAGCAGGTATCATCTGAAAATAAATACCAATATTATAAACTAACTTATGAACATTAAAAATATGTTATGCGAACTATTTATTCTTTTTTGTTGCCAGATTTTATCCGCTTCAATTGAGGCATATTATTTTTGGAAGTTAAAACATAATTTTTTGTTTGGCAAAATTTTTTAAAAATAGATTTGAAAATTTAAATAAAAGTTCTTTAACTATACAATTTCATGTTTTTGACAATTATGTCCCAAAAATAAATTTTAATCTACACCATTAATATTATTAAGAGACAGAACTGTAACAATTTCTCTATGGTTCTGTTCTCTTAAAAAAACTGATGTTTTGGTTATTAGTTTTTCTATAGTCATATACATATAAGCTGCACATAACACAACGTCATGGTTAGAGTAGCATAATCCACCCCTGTCGTTTGCAGAAATAAGAGTAGTTGGATCCAAACTGCCAGTGCAACTTATACGTTGTTTTAGAATCAAAAATTTTATTGTAAAAATAAAGACATTTTAACAATTTAAGATTAATTCAGTGACCTATTTTTTCTTCCGTGTTACACTTTAGTAGTAAAAATTAAAATGTACCCACCTGGTTTTAAGCGTGGCCTGTTCAATGGTACATCCAAAATATCCCCTGTATTAGTATAAAATTTTGTACTGCGTTCTATATCGTCACTTTGAAAATGTAACTTATAAACCTACTAAGAACATAGACAACTTTATATTTTTAAACAAAATACAATTAGGATCAATTATACCTTATAGAATGTGTTGTTGGAATAAAATTATCCCTACGAATAGCATGTATCCATTTGTTTTTAAAACAAAAACTGAAACCATTGGGCCCTTACTGGCACCGGTACTCTTACAAAGAGGCACACAACAAGAGTACGGCATTTTCAAAAAACTTCATAATTTGTTAACAGAAATTTACTATATAACCTGTCGTCTTTTGAGTTTAAAAATCGCAAAGAAAATCACAAAAAAACACTAAACACTATACTAAGAGGGTCCTTTTAGTTCACTAGGCCAATAAAAGTTAATAACACAATGTTTTAATTAGAAAAAAACTGTTTTAAACGGATGTAAACAACCACTTGTTGATACACCACTACACAAACATCACAAGAAAAAAAGGTAAATAAAACATACACTGTACTACAGTTGCAAAAATCAATTTTAAACGTCCTTTATGTCCACTCAAAACAATTAAAAGGTTAAAACAACCGTTGAAAACGAAAAAAACTGACAAAAACACTATACTTGACTACTGTACCAAAAAAACAAGAGATGCCGCCATTTTTTATCGCCGGATGACAGTTGATTGGCTTTCCGTGAAGTCGGTGTTGGTCAGAAATTATTCCGATGAGGGCGTTTAACAACGTTGCCATCTTTATTTGAATTCCCATATTTCTAATATAACTATTTATCTCCTGTTTTTTTATTACCCCAACCGATTTGTAATAAAAAGTACTGGTCATTTTTTTAATAAAAAAATATTTATCTGTTGTCACCTACTAAGACGTTTGTAATATTTTTTTATTTAACATAACTTGTAGAATTTTTTTTTTTTGTTTGTAACTAGCGTCTAGCGAAAACGGTAACTAAGCTTTCGGGCGTTTCCGACTTCTTCAAGGCGCAGCAGAGCGACATTTAGGATATAAACATGTGATTGCGGTAATAGTTTATGTAAAAAAAATATTACGTTTGTATAAATCATCTTTAATTATGCTTATAACTCTTAACTTTAAGATAATTACTCGATTTAATTAAACGTAATGTATTAAATCATCTTTAAATATTGTAATCCAGTAAAATTTACAAAAAATGAGCGCTGTCGGGATTAATAGTTAAAGTTTTCAAAATTCAAAAGTTTCAAAATATATGGTTACCATCACTTTTGGGTTAACTATTTTGGCAATACCAATCAAATTTCGGTATTTCGTCGTTTCTTTGGTAACAAACCTGTTAGTGTTAACCAAATATTGTGAAACTGGCCGTAATTGTTTAAATATTTCTGATTGAAATAGGCGGTTGATTGTTGCATAAACGTTGGGTCAAAAGCCAACCATTAGGAAGACTTCCATTGTCTTTAATTTAACTACTCATACAACGTTTCGGGCAGTCGAACCTCTGTTCATTTTCAAGTATAAACTAACTTTAATTAAATTAACGTGTCTGGTATTTTATAATAGACAAAAACCTAATATTCAGGGAATTAGCCTAAAAAATGGATCTTACCTTCTAGTAAGCAATTAAGTCAAATTTTTGGGACGTTTGGTAAATTATGATTTGCAGTGGTATGGTCATATAGATTATATTAGTAAAAAGTTAATAGGGCATTTTTTGTTTTTAAACTAAAAATTATCTGCCAAAACATATTCATATTCGCCATTTGAGCAACTCCGGTCACCTCAGTTCGGGAAATGTGTAAATCGGTGTAAACAGATTCCGAAAAAAAGATTTTTCGGCAACCGATCATCTGGCTTTGATCATATCGCGAATTAAGTATTTATTTCGGCGAATTGACAAATTCGGCATGTGTGTCTAACATACGTATAAATTACTTTTATTTATCAAGAGTAGTCCACAAAGATTTCAAAGACATAATTACATGTATGCTACAAGAAATAAAGATAGCTTTATCGTTGAAAAGCACAAAACAAAATGACTAGAATCCGCATCTTCATACATTGGAGTTAAATTGTTTAATCACCTACCACGGCAAATTAGGGAACTTAAAAAATAATTTATATTTAAACGTAAAATTAAGAATTATTTAGTAAAAAGTACTTAGTTAGATAATTTTTGGACACTAGACATGTTGATTGGACATAGTATATACATTTTTTTTCTAGCATAGTATCTCTGCACATATGTGTTCATTGTTTTTTTTTAAATTTGTGATATCTGTAGATTTATTGTTTTTTATTTTTTGTTTGTTAAATCACGACCATACCCAATATTGTTATTGGCTTTTATGTAATATAATAATTTGAATTTTGAATTTGAATTTAAATTACACAGTAGTATGAGTTGTGTGAATAGTTAAAATAAAGACAATGGAAGTCCGAAATTCTTTTACTATCACCACAAATTACTGAAACTAAAGTTTAGATAAGTAAGTTCGCGGTTCCCGCCAAAAATTGTTACTTCTGGTCGCATTCGCCAGATGACACTACCTGGGCGCCCCTTCTTGCCCGCCAACCCCTCTTTGCGATTATCCTCTTTACTTTAGTTAAAAGTGCACTGAACAGATGTCGCCACATTTATTTCAGATTTCAGTTATTTCGCGCTGTGAAGTTTGTGCTATAGCAGAGCAATCTTGTAAAAATCCCAGTGGTTATTTCCCAGGGGTTGTTTTTTTATAACTGTGTGCTGTATTTACTTACGTGTTTGTGTACTTTTTGAGTTTTAATCATGGAAGGCTACGCGTCTCCTTTAAAACCAAAAAAGTGTTGCGTTAAAAACTGTTTAAATAAACATGGCCGCCGGCATCGCTTTCCGAAGAGCGTACCGCAAATTTTTCAATCGTGGCTATTGAATATTAAGCCTGTCGGTTATGAAAATCTTTCTATAGACGAAATTTATAATAAGTATTATGTTTGTGACGAGCATTTTTCTCCTGATTGTTTTATTCCTGGATCCAAAAGGGGCTCAAATGGAACGCAATTCCTACAGTTGCAATTCCCGGTAAGTGATTATACTTTTTACAATTTTAATAATAAAGAGTTTTTGGTATTTTTTTTTATTTTGATATATTTTTTAATTAAGAACATGATTTATACCATCTTTTATAACCAAAAGATTAACAATTGACACAGGTACAAAGTAGCGTAACTAGGTATCCAAAGGCACTGGGGCAAAAAGTAAATTAGGACCCTCCTAGAGGTCTGGTACAATTTGAAGTTTGATGGTTGGTTAGGTTTTGGACCATGCAGACCTGTTTAGAAGAAACACTTTTTTATAAAAATAATAATAAAAGAGTTTTCCATATGATGCACACACGGTATGTGTTTCTTATTAAATCTGGGTCATGTAGTAATAGGATCAAATGAAATTTATTTAGAACTTGGATTTATAGGTATTGGCAACGATTTATTTCACTAGATTTTTGGTATTGGTTTAAAACTAAAATAAAAACAAGAAAAACAAATGAAACTTTTTTGTACAGGGGCACACATCCACACCTCTTCTATTCAAAATTAAAACAGCTGTTGTATATTAGCACTAAAAAAAATTAATTTTTAGAACTTCAACCTGATACTTTAGAATCAGCCTCAAAATCAGCAAACCAAACATCTTTAAATTTTTCTGAGTTCTGCTCAGAAATCCCAGGACCATCTGACATAAATGTTTTTAATCTAGAAGTTGTACCACCACATCAGACAACTACTTTACATAAAGGTAATTTATAATTATAGTTATTTCATAAATTTATTATACAGTGCCAGGATAGGTGCTCCAATGGGTCAACATGTTTTTAATTTAAACTAGTTTTCTGTCCTTTTATGAATATACTGACACTTAACCAATTTCTTTTAAAAAATGGATAATTGCTAAGAAACTTTAACTAAACAAATACATACTTTTAATTAAAGTATAAATTATTATTTATGTTATTGGTGATAAATTTTTTAAATTTTAAACTCAATCAATAGAAAGCTCTCCTTAAAAGCCGTAAAACATACCACATTTGATATATTTAATTTGTCATAGTTTGGGAAATATAGCCATTGTCAGGAATTCAAAAATAAAATGGCATTTTTAAAATAATATATTTTATTTCCAAAGACATTTTAAAGACCTTTAAGAATTTACCATATTTAAAATGATTTTCTCCAACAGTTTCGGAAATATAAGCATTAAAACATTAAAAAATCAGATTTGGTATTTTGTTAAACCTCTTTGAAATATCTTTGCAACATTAATATAATATACAGGGTGTTTCATTAAAAAAAATCCTGATGATGACCATATTTTCGAAACTATTTAAAAATAGATATATTAAATGTGTTATTTCTTATAGCTTTTAAGAAGATCTTTTACCTGAGGATAAAATATACAGGTTGTTTCATTTAAAAACCTAACTTCGTGTTATAACTTTAAATAAAACTCAATGGGAAAAATATAGGTATGCCAGTAAATTCTACATAAAAATCCCTAAAGCTTGCCTATTTACATTTTTTTCTGAAAGATTTTGGCACTTTCCCTTTTTAAAAGCAGTGGAAAAGGTTACAATTTACTTAGTAAAATTTTTGCATTACCTTCTTCCCGAACTCTTGGTCTGCTTTTACAGAAAATTCCATTCTATCCAGTGTTGAAAAGATGAAGGAGGAAGAAAAATTATGCCTTTTAATGTTTGACTAAATAACAAACAAACATTTCTTATCAGCGGAAAGCAGATCAGATTTTGGGAATTGAAGATTATGGCACTGAAAGGCGATCAGTATTAGCTGACCATGCAAATATGTTTTTGTTAAAAGGTGCATATAGGCAGTGGAAACAGCCTATTGCATTTACTTTTAGTAAACTCCCTTAAGCTAAAGGAAATAATAAATTTGATGATTAGCGAATGCCAAAATATTGGATTGGAGGTCATAGCTACCGTGTATGACCAGGGAACCACCAACCAAACTTGTATAAATATGCTAATTAATGAGACAAAAGAGGATTGCATTAAAAATAATGTGGAAAATAAATATTTTGGATTTTTAATTAATGAGAAGGAGATTATTCCCCTATTTGATGTACCCCATTTATTTAAAGGGATAAGGAACAACCTTTTAACCAAAAACTTACATTTTAAATTAAATGGAGAAAATAAAATTGCCAAATGGGTACACATAGATCAGTTTTACAAACTTGACATGTCAGATCCGTCATTAAGAATATGTACCAAATTGACTGATGCACACATCATCCCTTCAAAAATAAATAAAATGAAGGTCAAGAATTGTACGCAAGTATTCAGTCATACTGTTGGATCTCTAATGAAGCGTATATCACAGTGGGGTAAGTACTACATATTTTTAACCTTTTAGAGAGAGGGACCTTCTTCCTAACTTAACTATTCATATATAAATTTACATACGTTTTGCTGTTTTGTTTAGGCATAGACTATTAGGTTTAATAAAATTACTATCCTAAAACATTTACAGAAATTGTTCTTTAATACAACAATGTAATCCTTGCTACTTACTACTTTCATTGTGTTTAAAATAAAAGTTAACTTTCAGAAAATGCTGTAAAGCTTATGAAGTTTTATGTATGTCTGTTTAATGCAAAGTTTATTTAACAATATTTCTTTTTTCAGATATTAAAGATAATTACAACCTTCCACCTGAAGCTGGACAAACAGCTGACCTCATATTGTTTTTGGACAAATTGTTTGATTCATTAAACATTACAAAAAGTCAAAACCACAGGCCAAACCTTTGAAGTCAGCTGTAACCATAAAATCAATTCGTGAAGAATTTTGGCGTGATTCCGTCAAAATATTGGACTCTATGAGGTTTTTTTGTTTAAAAAACCAGAAAATGGTAAAAGTGCCATCCTTACAAAATTTGAAACAAACTATTAGACGCTTTTTATATTTAAAATCTTTGCTTTTGACAAAATATAAATTTAAGTATATTTTAACAGGTGCTTTTAATCAAGACACCCTAGAAATTTTTTTAGTTATATTAGGAGTCATGGTGTTAGAAATACAAATCCCAGTGTATCTCATTTTATTTCATCCTTTAAGTCTTTGGTAGTAAACAATTTTATGTCAACCCATTCTCCTGGCTCTAACTGCCAAAAAGACATGGCTACTGATTGTCTAGATAATTTAAGGTGTTTTTTAACAGGAGAATCTGTAGCTGGATTTTCTTTTTTGGAAAGTACTCCTAATATACCAGCCATACCTAAAGAAGTTATTATTCATAGAAAAGCCAAAATTTCTCGTTGTTCTTTAACATATATGAGTGGTGCTATTTTCAGAATGATTGTAAAATGTAAAATATTTAAAAATTGTCAAACCTGTAATCATAATCTGTCTTTACGACATGGCATTTCTATGGATAATGATTTCATAGAGGCTAGACAGTATGAAAGAGCCCATTTACTGAAACCTGGTCAGTATTTAACATTCCTTATTGAAAATTCATTAAACTATCTCTTTTATTTGATGCCAAGATTGTGTTCTATAAATAACATTTCAAAAGTTTTGGAAAGTATTCTTCAAAAAAATTAAATTTTGAAATTAATAATTGTCCACAGCATAAATTAAGTGACAAATTACGACAGGTTATTATCAGATGTTCTTTATTCTGGTGGTGTAAACAGGTCAATAAAATTGTAAATGGCACCGATTGTAAATTTGCTAAATATTTATCAACCAACCCTAAAAAGGAGTATATTGACCCTGTAATGCTTATGAAAAATTTAAAGTTACCAGAAAAGATATTAAAAAAAAGTAGTATTAAAATATATTTATTTCATTTTAGTTTAGTTCAGTTTAGTTTTAATAATTTGGTAAACCTTTCTCATTCTCATTGATAATAAAGAATGTTATGGATTACAAAAATCAAAAAATGTTTACAGGGTATTCCATTTTGAAGGAAAAAGGGCATATTTTTTGACTTTCCCATATTTAAAAGTACTTTATGTCTGTCTTTAACTGTTTCTGGGTTATCGACGCTGAAAGAGTGATATTTTCGGCTAATATTATTTTATACACAATAAAGGTAGGTGATTACCTAATATTTCAGAGTCATTGACCTTTTAAGCGTCAATAACTCAAAAACAGTAAAAAATAAACATATAGTACCCGTAATAAAAAACACTTAAGATTAACCATAGAATTCAAATATATTAAAAAATATGGTGTTTCATTTTAAAAATCCATTATTTATGACGTAAGTCTATTGTTTTTCATGCAATTATTTTTGAATACGATTTTTAAATTCTCCAAGCTAAAATACATCGACTGGCTATCTTAAATTTCATTAAAAATATGGGAAAAGTCAAGATATATGCAACTTTTTCTCTTAAATGGAATACCCTGTACATATTGTTAAAATTAATGTAAAATATATACTGCTTTTAACAGACAATTTAGTTTTAACATATATAATTTTTTACCAGAATCATATTTATACACTAGTGGATATTTGTAACAACTTTTCAAAGTATTCATTATTATCATTTATTAAATTTAATCATTATTATACATACAGTGTGGCCCACCATATTCGACACGGTCTGTAGCTGGATAACCATGGGATTTTTATAAAAGTAAATACTGAAACATATACAGGTCGGATAAGACCACAATATAAAATTATGTTAGTCAATACAGGGTGTTTCAAAAAGTGTGACGTATCAAAGTTATATTTTTTTAATGGAACATCCTATATTTTATGAAGGTTTTAGATTCTACTTTAAAAAATAACTCAAGTTTGTTTATAGTACTAAGTGTCTAATTTTATTCGTTTTTGTGATATTTGAGTTTTTTGAAAAATGCAGAGGTAAAATTAAATTGATTTTACTTTAACACTTTTAACACTTTAAACTTTAAAATGTGCAACAAGATTAGAAAAAGTCTACCATATCGTACGT
Source organism: Listronotus bonariensis (assembly GCA_014170235.1). NCBI lineage: Eukaryota > Metazoa > Arthropoda > Insecta > Coleoptera > Curculionidae > Listronotus > Listronotus bonariensis. Next base: position 236,709 of record JACEGR010000436.1, on the reverse strand, counting down.
AGGTCAAATCAAGATCAAATATTGTACAGGGTGATCAAAAAATAATTTTAATTTTTCAGAAAATCAAATAGCCATATCTCTCTTATTTTAAATGGAACACCCTGTATTATTCTAAGTTACATAATGACAAATAAAATACTCTTTCAAATGGTGTATAGGTTGCTTTTGTGCTTTTTAGTAAAATCTGTTTTTACAAATTTTTGGTCCAAATGTTTATTTAAATTAAAGTTGGCTGTGACATAGCAGCCATTAATATTTTTCTTAAGAAAATAACAACGACCATTTATTGATTACTAGTGTTTTAGTCAGTTTAAAAGAAATTTCAATGATTTTAAATAAAAACCCTTCTTCTACAACAAGATGGTATAATACTGGTAGGATGTGAAAAAAATGGTTTACTTTAGTCTAGAGTTAATCCTGAAAAATATTCCAGGAGAAACCATCTGATAACCTTAATAGTTTCTTTAAAAAATTTGACAGTGATTATGGATAATGAAAGAAACGGTTATAGGTCACAGAATGTCGTCATAACTGACCAGAGGCGTTATTAGGATTGTTTAAAAACACAAGTTTTATCATTACCACATTCAGTAGAAATAAGTGTTATTGGGAGTAGCATTATAAGCAACTAATAATTTTTTTTTGAATTTTTAAAAATGGTGGCAGATAATACAACATCTTTTAATTTTGTGCTTTTTTCCAACAAATTTAGATTTTGCAATAACGGCTTAGTAAATAGGCATAGCTATATCACAGCCTACTTACATTTAAATAGACATTTGGAATAAAAATATGTTTAAACGGAATTTACTTAAAAAGTATAAAAGATAGGTATAGGTAACCTTTACACCATTTGAAAGAGCATTTGATTTGTCATCATGTGGTGTAAAAAAATACAGGGTGTTCCATTTAAAATAAGAGAGATATTGTTATTTGACTTTCTAAAAAATTGAAATTATTTTTTGATTACCCTGTATAATCTATGATCTCGATATGACCTACGTATGATAAGGCAGACTTTTTCTAATCTTGTAACACATTTTAAATTTTAAGTAGTTTATATTGTTAAAATAAAATTAATTTAATTGCGTCCCTGCATTTTGAAAAAAAAATCAAATATCACAAAAACGAATAAAATTAGACACTTGGTACTATTAACTTAATTTATTTTTAACTTATTTTTTTATGTAGAATCTAAAACCGTCATAAAATATAGGGTGTTCCATTTAAAAAAATATAACTTTGATACGTCACACTTTTTGAGACATCCTGTATAGAGTAAAATAATTTTATACTGTGGCCTTATCCGACCTGTATATGTTTCAGTATTTACTTTTTTAAAAACCCCATGGTTATCCAGCTACAGACCGTGTCGAATATGGTGGGCCACCCTGTATATGTAACTCCTTAATGCTTTTTAGTTCTAATTTAAGGCACAAATATGATCTTTTTTATGGTTATTCTAGATTTAGTTCGTCACTAAAATGTCCAGGCTGTAGAAACTATTATCTAAAGATATTTTTCCCTTTTCTCTAAATCTTTTATTTTTCAATACCATTGTAGTAACTTTTTAAACCAAAGTAAGGGCTTTTATAATTGTGAATAGTTGTTAATATTTTCAAAACTTTTGGCTCACAATTAATTTTCTTCTAGGTTGTAAATTTTAATAGGTACAAGTTAATTACGTATATGTTTTAAATGTAAATGACTTTTTGTAGATTACCATTAGAAATATCTAGCAGTAAGAAGTGTTGTTAGTATTCTCTATGAACTTATTTTAATATATTATGTTCGTATTTATTCTTGGTGTTCTTTTAATGTATTCCTAATAACAATTAACTTGTGATTGGTTAGGTAATTTAAGTATAATTTTTATGAAAAATGAGTTATTTAATGTAATTGTATGTTTTGTTTGTAACATAAAAGAATAATCTAGGATCCTAATAGGAAGCGACCTTCTGTTTACCGGATAAAAACTGATTTGTATTAAATATAATATTAAACAAATGTCTTGCCATAGGGTTGCCTAAAAAATATGTTCAACGGTGAGATTAGTTAAAAAAAATAATCCAAAAATTTTGAGTCACCCTGTATATTGTTTTGTATCCTTTATGCCAATACCAATATATCATTTTTTTTTAAAAATGGCCTTAACCATAAATTGTTAGGCAGGCAAGGCTATGGATTTTTTTCTTATAATACTATTTTTAATATAAACCATTTTTTGACCGGTAAACAGATGGGTCTAGGCCGTTCTTATTCGGATCTCCTACTAAAACTGGTTTTTCTCAAAAATGTTGCCTTAAATTACTTTTACCAATCGCCCGGTAATATTTTAAATTCAAAATTAAACCGCGTGGGCGGCCTCCCCTTCACCTGTTGGTAAAGTAGATTTCTGTATTAAATAATTTTACTGAATAAAGCATCCATAGTTCGGATCGCATTCACCGCACAAGCAATGACAAACACTTTTAAGTTAAAAGCAAGAAGCCAGTTTGGTATCTAAACTTGTTTCCGTAATTTGTGACTATCACTAATGAAGAATAATTGTCTAACACATTCAAACAGATATTAGGGAGGTATTGCAAAAGCATTTTAAAAAAAGGTCTTTTTATTTTAAAAACAAAAAGAGTATTGTATTTAAATTACTAGGAGTAATTTCAAATAAAAAATTATTACAGACATCTTATAGTAGGTGACAACAGATAAGCATTTTTTATAAAAAAAATAACCAATACCGACACCTTATGATTTACATATTTTATTTTATTTTAAATCCATTAGGGTAATAAAAAATATAAGAGATAAAAAATATCTTTATATTTTTTTTTACTTAGAAAAACAAAAAGAGAATGTATTTAAATTGCTACAAGTAATGTTAAATAAGAAAATATTACAAACGTCTTAGTAGGTAACAACAGATAAATATTTTTTTATAAAAAAATGACCAGTTGGTACGGACCAATGATCTAAAAATTAAAAGGATTGCTAATAGAAAATGATCCCCATATATTTTCAATAGACCTGCGCAAGAATTTTTACCCCACACTGGGAGAATTGCTGTACACCTTTGCACATGCGCAGTTGTTATAAAGGTTAGCATTTTTTATTTAAAACCCAATATAGTGTTGGCAACATTGACAAAATTAGCAGTATTTTAATAAATATAGTGGTTGCAACACTGAAAACGTTTACCTATGCGGTGACAGGGTCGCACTCATCCTAATTTAATTTATAATTTGGGATTTCCCGATCGTAAAATCCAGGTAAAATTGACGCCGTCGACCGACCAAACCCAATCTCCCATCTACGGTCGACCGTTATCAGGTATAGTTATTTGGTATTTGGTGTTTTATTTGTGCGTTGTGAGTAATTCTTGGTGTTTTTAAACTTTTATTTAATTTAAGTTTTGCATAACCAAAACTAAATAATGAGTAAGCAGCAAATTTCCTGTTTTAAATAATACTCTTTATTGCCATGCAGTCAATTTTTTAGAGATCAATAAATCCATTATTTTTTGAAATAGTCATGGTTTGGGTTAATTTTTTTTAGCGGGAAAAATTGTATTTAAGGATTATAGAAAAATATATATGGGGTTCCATTTAAAATAACAAACTTGCCCTATATACGAAAATTGGCCGTTTTCGTAAGAAATAAATGTCACAACCAAATGGCAAGGATATAAAAAGAAACTTAAAAAAATCTAAGGCTTTTCGCGAAAACCGCATTTTGATAATTTTACTTCTTCTAAAATTATTCGCGGTGAAAATGGGTTAAAATATATTTGGACACCCTGTATTAGCATTGGACTGATCCATTTATAATCACACAAAATAAAATATGGCAGTTTAATTAAAATAATTTGACATATTTTCAAGTTATAACACGTAGCCATAAGCAATTTCGTCGGCAATATCACTATGTGGCGTATCTCAAAAAGTAGAAAAATTGACTAGAGCTGATGTAATTGCTTAAAAAAGTTGCTTCTTAATATTACAAATTGGCATATGTTAGATTTTGATATCTTTAAAAGTTATAGAAATATAATACTAAGCCTATTTCATTTTACTAAAAAGAGTAGTACAAAAAAACCTAAAAAGCACCCTCGTGAAATTTAAACATAAAGATACGCCGCTTCGTGATATTGAGGACGATTTATACCATATAATATCTTGTAGATTGCTTATTGCTCGTATGTTAAAAAAGGAACATAGTGGAACATCTTTCTGTGGAATGTTTTGAATAAAATTAAATAGTCCAAGCGATTCCATTGCGCTTTAAGCCTAGTTTAAGATTATTACATTATCAAGTTTATTTCAAGTTGGCATTTGTAGGCAAATTAAATCAATAATTACTTACTGGGTACATTACCAATTTTAATATTTGTGATTCGCTTTTTTGTGGTTTCAATTACAAATATAAGGTCAGTTTGGCCCTAACCCCAAAAATAAACAATTTCAATGGCATTACACGCCAAACTTAACTGAACGATAACTGCTACGCCAACGGGAACGAAATATCAGTTTATGAATTGAGATTTATTCCTCAAACAAGTTACACCAGATCTAATTGCTTTTATAATAAAATACCAACTATTCAGTTTTGTTGTGTCAAGGTAGTGTTAAGAAGGAAGATAATAATACATAAAATAGCGTGCAGGTTTGAGGTTAAGTAAAAGTGGGTCCTCATGAATCAAAAAGAAGGTGTTTTAGCAATAAAATGGAATTTAAATTGAGATCAGTGCTTCTATGCACTCTCGTTTGCTAAATCTTAATAAAATCGGCGATACGACCGAAAAATAAAAAAATATACAACAAAAAATAGTCCCCAATATAAAACCGGTTTACTTTTTAGGGACTGCTATGAAAGACGAATACAGACTTAAAATAAAATATTTAAATATGTATACCCCAAAATTACTTGGTATATTTTCTTTATAAATGAATCATATACAAAATGTTAAACCCGGTCCTGTTGTTTGTTTTCGGCTAGTCAGTAAATGTTTATTGCGCATGCCCACAAGTGTACTGCGCAGTGCCCACGTAGGGGTTATTGTGATTTTCGTTGCATTCATCCATATTTATTTTTCAGATCATTGGTACGGACACCTTATGATTTATATTTTACTTTTTATTTCAAACCGGTTAGGATAAAGAAAAAAATACAGGGGATAATATATACTCTGTAATAGGTTGTCAAACCTGTAGAGTTTGTAATAAATTAAATAAATAAATAAATAAATAAATAGTTTATATTAGAAATATGACTTATTTACTTAACAGCTTTAAAGCAAAACATTAAACCTAAAATGTGTTGTTTTATTACTTCTATTCTTTAAAAGTAAACTTTATGTTATAATTCCATATTTCAGGAGTGTGTTTTGTAATCTAATTATTCATATTGAAATGCACAAATTCTTCACCTTAACCACCAAATTCAAATGTATCGCATCAGCTATTTTAAATTTTTGTGGACCTATCGGCCAGTAGTGCAATAACAAAACAAGAATTCTGATTCCAATGTATAAACATTTATGGTAACGGTCATCTAAGGGTCTGATATCGAAGCTTCGCTTTACGTGGCAGTTAGATAGATCACCATTCTGTCAAGAATACATTGAGGTCGTTGCCAAAAGCCAAGTTTCATGTTATCAACAGACAGTAAGCCCGATGCCTTAATAGGAAATATGCAGCATGCTGTTTTCAAATAATGCTCATAGGAAAACATGGATGCAGTGCCTTATGTGTGGGCTCTGGGCACATATTAATTGCGCTGGACCAGAGTCTGACGCCTGAATCTGAGATTTTTGCAAAAATTTTTGTTGCTTTCGATGTTATACTAAAGTTTCCGAAGGGTTTTTTGTTAGTTAAGTATACCTTTTAATAATGTTTATAGTATTCCATATTTGGGGTACCTTTTCCATACTAAAGTAATATTAAGAAATAAATACAAATTTGAAACTTTTAAAATTTTTTAGGTAGAAGAGATAGTCAGAGGATGTTAGGGTTTTTTAACATCTGTTTTTATTATTTGCTATTAAATAAGGAAGAGTTGTTGACTTCTAGCTGGTTATTTAGGATGTACTGGGTACACGAGAAAGATTTTACAGGAAAATACTCGTCTGTGGTCAAAGCATAGAAATGCAGCACGGGGATAATTTCTTTACTTTTCATTTTAAACGTGTAATCGTGTAAATCGCAACAGCTTAAATGCTTTTTTTGATATCGTGGTTAGATAGACAGTAAAAATTAAAGGTAAGTACATACATTTTGATTATATTTTGCTTCTGTGTGGTTAAATAAAATTTAAATAATATTTTTTTAAATTAAATTTATATTGTGTTACTAATTTATACCTTAAATAATAATCAGGCCCGACAAGAGGGCGTTGAAGGCTGTACAAGTTACCGGGGCCCGGGCGGGATGATATACAGCGTGTCTACTTAAGTTTGCACCATATGAGAAACTTTTTATTATTGATTTTACGAAAAAAGTTATTCTTTATAAAAAGTTCTGCATAATCTAAAACCTGATTGAATTTTAGGTTTTAAGCATTGCAAAATGTTTTATAAAGAATAACTTTTTTCGAAAAATTAATAATAAAAAAATCCCAATGATTAGAACTGAAGTTTATTTTTTTAGTAAATAGTTACAATTGCGTATTTGTAAGTAATTTTTAATTGTCAATAACTTTTTCTTTAAAAAAATTGATATTAAATTATAAATAAAAGTACTTTCACCTTGAACAAAATTCACATTTTTCTACATACCTCGTATACCACTGCAAATAATTAATATCTGATGATTGCATATTGGGATTTAGACTTTAGACCATGCAGAACTTTTTATAATGAATAACTTTATTTCGTAAAATCTACTAGGGATCTTTTTTATTTTTTTGTTTGTTTTGCTCTTTTTTTTAAAGTAATTTATTTAAGTAAGGTAAAAAATATTAGTTTTGAAAAAATAGTAATTACCTTTTTTTGCTCATCTTTTTTTTCGGTCACATATTACAATTACAATTAAGTAAGAAGGCCCGTAACTTTTACTTGTACCAGGGCCCGGCACGGGTCTCGGCGGCCCTGACCAACATTAATAATAACAATAGAAAAAAAATTATTAGTGAAATATAGTTTAATTGAAGATTAGCATAATCTTAATATTTTTGGTTTTGATTAAAAATATTGAAATATTCAGACAAAATAAAAAATTTCGTAAAGTTTTCTTTTAAAAGTTGGTATTTTTGAAAAAAAAGCCTAATTAGTTTATGTTTCTCTAAATTTTCGAAAACAAGTGTTTTTTGACGCATCATAACTTGGATTAATTTTTTTGTAGAGGTCTGATAATCGAAAAATACTTTCTAACGCACAGTACAGAAAAAGGAAGCGTGAAAAGGAAGAATTAGGTAAAAAGGCTACTAGTTCACTCGAAACGTTTTTAATCTCAAAAACATCACATGAGGCATCGTCAAATTTCCAAGCTCGAAATGAAAATGTGACAGAGACCGAATTCATAGTGGTTAGTAGCAGGGAAAAAATGAGGACTCATCGAATACCAAAACTACAATCAAAGCAGGTGTTTTATTAAAAGAACAAAGTTTTGAAAAAATAACTTTTTAAAATGAAAATTTTCATGTTCATGAGGATCCTAGCTATTGGCCTGGTGTTTTATTGGATAAAATTACTCTGATAGAGTTAGGGCCTACCCAACTGACAGAAGCTGATATAACGTTTCCTTTAAATAAATACACTAGAGGTTTCTCGTCTATTTATTATTAAAAAAAAACTGTGCAATGGGAAAATAATTCCAAGAGTTTAGCTGGTGTACTCTTAATCAAAAGACTGTATATTGTTTTCCTTGTAAAATATTTAAAACTTTTTCTAGTAGTTTAGTTGAGGATTATAATGATTGCAGACATTTAAGTCAGGTATAAAACAACAAGAAAGATGAAAAAGTCACATTTGTAATACAAAATCTTGGATTGATCTAAAACAATCAATTTCTTCTGAAACGACTACTGATTCACTAAATGAAACTAAACATGGAAATATATCGATTGTTTTCTGTTTTAAAAATTATAATTTATGTTATGACATTTTTAGCCAGTCAATATTTGAGTTTTAGGGGTGAAAATAACAAGATATATAAGCAACAAAATGAAAACTTTTTAAAATTAATTAAAACAATTGCAAACTTTAATGATACGACATCCGATCATATTAACAGGCTTAGAAGGACTCCATTAAATATGCCTTATTATTTAGGTGTTTATTTTCAAAACGAACTAATTTTCCTTCTGGGAGAGAAAATAAGACATAAAATTATATATATGTTAAAAGGTAGTTAATATTTTTGTATTATTTTAGATTTGACTCCTGATATTAGTTACAGAGACCAACTTACTGTTGTAGTAAGGTTTGTTTTATTAAATAATACATCAAAACAAATAGAAATTGGGGAGCATTTTTGGGATTCATTTCAATATCAGATTCGACAGGAGAAGGCTTAACCAATGTTTAATGGGATTTTTTAAAAGTCACAACATTTGATTTAAGGGGGCAGGGTAACGATAATGGCGCGAATATGAAGGGTCGCAATAATGGTTTACAAAAAAATCTTGGATTAAACCCTAGAGCTTTTTACGTGCCTTGTGTGGTCCATAGCTTAAATTTAGTTGTTAATGACGATGACGGACGCTGCAAAAGCGTTTTTGGAGATTACAAATTTCTTTGCTAATGTGCAGGAACTTTACGTTTTCTTTTCTGCATCGACCAAACGTTGGCAATTTGTAAAAGATGAAATCCCAACTTTAACATTAAAACCACTTTCTAGTACTAGATTGGAAAGTAGAATAGATGCTTTGAAGGAGCAGACGAAAACTTATTTATTTAATACTAGATCAAATGAAGGTTTTAATGATATTTTAGAAAAGGCAAAAATAAAATTTTCAGTGATATTGACTGGGATCCTTCGTTTTCTTGGATTAATATTGTGAAATCCCGAACAAAAAAGCGATTATTTAATTACGAGTGTGAGGAAGAGGCACCTAAAGACCCGCATGAATAATTTAAAATTAATTTTTATCTTGTAATATTGGACACTGCATTATCAAAATTGTTAGAAAGGTTCGAGCAAATAAAGCAGCATGATATGTTACATTGTTTAATTTTTTTAACAACCTATATAAAAATGGATAAATCAGTTGGATTTGCAAAATGTAATGCTCTAGAGAATAGTTTATGTGATCCATGTAAAAATGAAAAAGATATTGTAGCTCAAGGTTTATAATAATATATAAATATGTCCTCTGAAATGAACGCATTGAATATTATTAACTACCTATTCACAATGAACCTCATCTATCTATTTCCAAATTAAGTAATTTCTATACGAATCTCTTAACATTACCTGACAGTATAGCTAGTGGGGAAAGAAGATTTTCCAAACTTAAAATAATAAAAAATTATCTACGATTCACAATGGGGCAAAAAGGCTTTCAGACTTATCCATTATTAGTATTGAAAAAGAGCTGTCAGAAAATATAGAAACGTGTTTAAGATTGTTAATACATTTGCATTAAAAAAGGTTAGAAAAGCAAACTTTACTGTATAAATTATTAGTAGAAATATTAAATATATTAGCATCCTTGCCTGTATGTATGTATTAGGTATTTATTTCGTTTCACAAATAAGTTGTAAAATTATATTCTATTAAATAAAATGTGTATATTTTAAAAACTTTTTTCACTAAAAAATACTTTCTTACTAATACTACATCTTTTTATTTGTAAATTCTTAACAACTTTTGGAAAGGGTATTGGTTAGAGAAGGGGCGGCAAAATTATTCTTGCAAACTGGCGGTAGATACCCTAGGAACGGCCCTGTGTATATGTGAAATGCAATTATATACTATATATTAATTAATAAATTTTATAAAATATGTATTTTATAAATAATAATTATAATAATCTATTTATTTTATAAAAAGTATTATTAGCCGTAATTCACCATTGGCCTTGTATCATAGTATGTATGGGCTAAACGCTACGGGCTTTCCACCCTCTATCTCAAAAATGGTTAAGCACATAAAAACATATTTAAAACAAAAATTTTAGCAAACATTACGCTTTACAACTTTGATTCTAAGTGTTAACATCACTGGAGTTGTAGAAACCGAGATATTCGCAAAAAACATTTTTTTGACATTTGACCTTCAAGAACTAACGACGCAGACACGAGATTTTATGAGACTTTTAACACAACTTAAGAAACGCTCAAAAGAAGATGTAGACAACTTTCCAGCTTATTATCTCTCATTTTATTACAAAATATTTTCGCATAAATACTAGCGGACTTATTAGAAAGGTCCGCAATTTGGTACGAGGAGTAAATTAATCTTTGCCGTTTAAACTAGGTTATAAATATGTGATTTTTTGAAAAATAAAAGAAACCTTTTTGTTTATATATATATATATATATATATATATATATATATATATATATATATATATATATATATATATATATATATATATATATATATATATAATATATTTTGGGTTGCTGAATACGATTTGGAAACGTTTTATTCTCGAGATATTCGTCATCAAAATTGGAATTCAAACTATCATTATTTTTCTATGTTCTCCCTTCTTTTTGCACAAAATGCCTGATATAATACTAAATTGGAACAGAATATTGCATTTATCGAGTTGCCATGTCTGCAACCATTCATACACATAGGTATATGCTTGGTTGCAGCGTTTAGGAGTGAAATATTTGGAATTTAATGAAAAAAACGTGTAAAATAACTAAACAAGAGGTTTTTAAAAATGTTCATAAATTATTGTGTGTTAATTTATTGTTAGGTATTATAGGTAAACTTTTATGCAAAAGAAAGTGGAATATAGTGAAACTAAGGATAGTTTGCATTTCAACTTTGATGATGAATATCTCGAGAACGAAACATTTGCAAAAAAATCTTTCAAATTCGTGATCAGCGGCCCAAATAAACCCCCGTATACCACATTTTGTCAAAATCGGAGTGGTCGCAACTTTCTAGACAATTACCGTATTTTTAACCTGAAACGTTTTGTTTTCAAGATATCCATCATCAAAGTTGAAAAACGAACTAGCCTTATTTTCCCTATATTTTTTTTACTTTTTGCAGCCAATTCCTGATTGGAAGGTGAAGTAGCACAGAATATTTGATTTTCACCTTAAAAACACGGCAACCATGCATACATAACGCCGCCATAGCCTGCTGCAATGGAAATCATTGAAAGTGAAGCTTCTGCAATTTAATGCAAAAAGTGTAAAATACATCGAAAAACAGGGATATAAGAGGTAAAAATCAAATATTATGTGCCATTTTGGCTTTACGTATATGAATTAGGTGCAAAAAGGGAAAATATAGTGAAAATGAGGTTTGTTTGATTTTCAACCTTGACGATGGGTACCTCGAAAATGAAACGTTTCCAACTAAAAAATCTTTCGGATTCGTGATCAGCGCCTCAAATACCCCTTATACCAAATTTGGTCAAAATCGGGGTTGCCCACACTTTTGAGACAATTACCAAAACTTTCCTTAATTAGTCACATGCAACTACTCTTCTTTTCTTTCAATAATTTAAGGTAGAATTCGAAGATGCGATTACGACCATTGTTCACACATTGGACAATTTTCGATCTACTTGTGATTTTTTAACGAAAAGTCCAGAATTAAAACGAGTGTTGGCATTGGTAAGTCGTCACTTTTTTATCTGTGTTTTTATAAACGTGTAAAACCTATTTTTAAGGTGTTGACCTTTGGCAATTACATGAATGGTGGTAACGTGGCTCGTGGACAAGCTGACGGTTTTGGATTAGAGGTTCTCTCTCGCCTCAAAGACGTGAAAGGGTCACAAGCGGGAGTCACACTTCTGCATTTTGTGGTAAGCGCATATGTCAGAAAACATTTGGGGGATGATAAACCACCTCCTCTTCCAGTTCCGGAACCGGGTGATGTACGTAGAGCCATGGCTCTTGATTTTGATATTATGCGGGGAGAGCTTAATCGACTTAAAAGCAAATTATCCGGTAAGACGGTGGTATACCTTCCCGATTTTATACCATATTATGTCTTATTTTTCTTTTCAGAATGTGAAAAGAAGACTGAAAAAATAATCGCCAATTCAACCCCAGAGAATCTTCAACCGTTTAAAGACAAAATGGAAGTTTTTTGGAAAAATCTTGTACACAGCATGAAGCGGAAAGGGAAAATCTGGAAGAGTGCCACCAAATATTCCTTTCTACGATGAAACTGTATCTCTTTAAACCGAAGAGCGGCACATTGGAGACGTTTGCACCATCTGGCTTTTTTGAGATGTGGCTGCAGTTCTGCGTCGACTTTAAGGATGTTTACAAAAAGGAAATTATAAGGATACAAGTAGAAAGGTAATCTATAACATTTAGAACTTATGCTTAGTTGTACCGGTGCAATGGGGGTAACTGCCCACCCAGGTGCCACAAAAATGTCCCATTTAATCGGTTGTTCTCTGAAACAGGCACGGTAATCCTGCATAAAGATATACTTTGTGCATATGTCTTTGGCTTTTGCCCCCCTAAAATCAGGCTCTGACCGTGAGAACATAAAATAAAACCATTATCTGTTTTTACCCTTTAAGTAAGATTGCGCATAAAGTACATCACTATAAATGTTGTTTAAGTTTTTTTAATGGAAAACAAACAAAGATAGGAAACTTCAAAGATGATTTCTTATGTCCTTTTATTAAAAAGTTCTTATGGACATCGCTTTATTTTTGTGAGACAGCACGTTAAAGTTTAAAAGAAAAATTAATATTTTATAAATATTTTAAATAACCCTAAACCAATATGGTTGAGTTTGTACAGTTGTTTCAGAAAATAAGACTCTTATTTAGCCTTAACTAAATTTAAATTATTGATTCCAGTGGCGTCTGAGTAGGCAACACAGGATCTCTTGTATTTTCTTTATTTCTAACTTCATTTTTGTAAAAAAAAATTAAACCACCTAAAGTCATCTTAATAAATTTCCATAAGCAAACCAAAATTAAAAAATTCAGAAGTTCAATCAGCTATCGTCTATTTCATTTTTTTATCAAAAAGTGGTCATTTTTAATTTTGCTTTAATATTTTAGGTTTATATTTGTGATTTTTATTTTATGTTGTCCATGGATACTTTTTAAATTATTAAAGTGGATCCATTTTTTTCACGAAAACGACGATACGTACAAACAGTGGCGTAGCTACTATGGGGCTAGGCGGGGCAGTGCCCCGTGGCCTTCAAGCTCAGGGGGCCTGTTGGAGTTGAATGCGTAAGTACTGAAATACTGAAAATAAATGCGGCGAAAAATGAAATTGAAAAAATTTTTTTTTGCTCTTCAAATATTTTAGGGTGAAAAAGTTGTTTTTTAACATAAGGTCCTTTTTTATACGCTTAATTTTTTTTCTTGTTCGTCAATATTTGCAACTTTTTGGGGGTCCTACATTACTTTTTTGCTCCAGGGCCCCTGCTGACCTAGCTACGAAACTGGGTACAAAGAAAACTTAAGAGACTTAAGTAATTTTTTCGTGTTAACGGTATTTATCGAAGTGGATCAAACCGCATTTGAAATGACAATATAAATATGAGAGTTAGATAGAGATAGGTATTTAAATGTTTATATAATGTTTTGAACCGTATTAACAAGAGTAAACGCATTAAAAAGTAGTATTTATAATTATAGTTTGGGATCCCTGGACCATTTTTCCAAGTCATTACTAACAAGCTAATTTTTTGTAAGTAGCTTCATTTTGACGAGACGCCCAATTTTTTTCCTTACAACAATTTTTGTTGGTGGTAGCTTACAGGGGTAGCAAGGTTGAAACATGTTGATTTGACACGTATAGAAAATGTATTACTAACAGCGTAATAAAATAATATAGAAATATATATAATAAACCAAAAAAACATTTGTTCTACAAAATTCAAAAAGTTCTCCACCACCAACATGTTTGATTAACGATGTCATAAAAAGTTACTACTTACCAGCTGATTTTTTTCTGTTGATTAATTAATATTTATATAATCTAACACCCACATTGTCCTACAAATTGCGTGGTACGTAATCCTGGTTCTTCGCTCAAAAGTTGTCAATACCACAAAGAAAAAAAAATACCGTAAAATGGGGTAAATAGAATCAATGGTGTGAATAGGGTCGAAAGTAAATTAATAATTTTAAAAAATCCTGCCTTAACAATTTTGAAATTTAAATGGATTTCCAGTCACATGGTATAGGTAAAGGTGTAATAAGTAACTTTTTCTTATTTCCAACCTAAGAAACGTGACAACGTTGCATCATATGTAGCAAAACCACAACCTTCTAGATGTTTTGAATTGTACTGAGCCGTTATTACAATTCTAACATCTAGAAATAGTCATGGGTAACACCCTAAATTTTCGGGTGTTGAAACAGTAACACTGACACCGGCTTCGGTATTACAACACAAAGGTGTCATGAAACAATTCAATTGTTTCTTGACAAAATGGCGAAGTGTGGCGAGCTGCGGGTTTCAGCACAAAAGTGTCACGGTCACGAGTGTTACGATACAATAAAATTGTAGCACGGAGTTTTATTATTATATATTTACTTGTAAATTATAATTTTAAATAAAGTATTGTTATTATTATTATAAATTATATATTTATTTTGCTTTAAAGATGAAAAAAATATATATATATTTTTTAATATACCGCGATCTTCGTACAGCGATATCTTCCTAATGGTCAACTTATACAAAAATTTACTCTTTATTTTGATTCTCACTAAAACCAAACTTGTTTACTAACTTATTTACAGCTTTATTTTCCTTTTAAAAATCCTGAATCAAGGAAACGTCCGCATTCGACAATAATGCCGCCATCTGTTAAATAGATACTGTAGTGTATCGTCTGTGTTGCTGTTGGGTGTCGGTTTCATTCGTGGTGTCATTGTGTTAATGCGAAACAAAATCTTGAATCACGCCATCTGTGTCATCAAGTGTTGCTGAGTGTGTCGGTTTCGTTGGGTTTCATGAGAGGTGTCAGTGTCATTATATTCATGAACGCTGTTTCAACACCCATGACACCCAGAAAGGTTTCAACACAAAAGTGCCATTCAACACAGTATAGTCCAATTAAATTAGGGCTGAAATCACAATTTGGGGGAGTAAATGAATTTTTGACATAAGTTACTTTAAAGTGTCTACAAACAAAAAATATTAAAAAAAAAATTTCAACCCCCGGGGAAGGGTGGAAAAAAATAAATAAAGTGTTTTTGCAGTTACTTTAAAACGGTTGGAGCTACGAAAAAAAATCTTAACAAAAGTTGTAACACTAAAAATTATAAATCGAAATGGTCCCTACCATTTTTTCCCCAGATGACATTAGGGTTGCTAAAACTTAAGCGATGATAATTTCAATTAAAACAAAAATCATAACTGTTTAGCAAATTTATGAATTTGCATTTATTTTTGACATAATTACCCTTAGAGTGTCTACAAACAAAGTGTATCAGAGATTTGGTTTCAACCCTCCGGAGAGGGGTTAAAAAAAATAATTAATGTGTTTTTTGAAAATTATTTTAAAATGGTTAAAGTTAAAAAAAGTTTTTTACAAAAGCTGTAGAGCTAAAAATTCTACATCAAAATGGTTCCTATCATTTTTTCTCCAAATGACATAAGGGTGGCTTAAACTAAAGGGATGATAATTTTAATTAAAAAAATTATAACTATTTAACAACTTCATGTATTTGCATTTCTTTTTGACATAATTAACTTTAGAGTGTCCGAAACCGAAGTAAATAAGATTTTTGTTTCAACCCCTCTGGAAAGGGGTTGGAAAAAGGTAATAATTGTGTTTTATTAGAATTATTTTAAAACAGTTGGAGATAAAGAAAAAAGTTTTTTACGAAAGTTGTAGAGCTAAAAATTCTACATTGAAATAGTCCTCATCATTTTTTCTTAGATGACATAAGGGTGGATAAAAGTGAAGGGATGATAATTTTAATTAAAAAAATTATAACTTTTTAACAAATTCATGTATTTGCATTTTTTTTGACATAATTAACTTTAGAGTGTCCAAAAACGAAGTGCAGAAGATATTTTGTTTCAACCCCGCTGGAAAGGGGTTGAAAAAAGGGAATTAATGTGTTTTATTGGAATTATTTTAAAACGGTTGGCGATAGTGAAAAAGTTCTTTACAAAAATTGTAGAGCTAAAAATTCTACATCGAAATGGTTCTCAATACTTTTTTCTTAGATGACATTGGGGGGCTAAAACTTAAGAAATGATAATTTTAATTTAAAAAAAAAATCATAACTATGTAACAAATTCATGTATTTGCATTTCTTTTTGGCATAATTAACTTTAGAGTGTCTAAAAGCGAAGTGTAGAAGATATTTTGTTTCAACCTCCCTGAAAAGGGGTTGAAAAAAAAAATGTTGTTTTCTTGGAATTACTTTAAAACGGTTAAAGTTGAAGAGAAAAAAAAGGTATTTTGACTAAAGAAAAATAGTATATTTATTAAATATATTTTGAACAACCAAAAAAAGGGCTCTACCGCAAAACAAGTTAAAAAGTGTTTATGTTGTTAGTGTTTTCTGTTAGACTATTAATATTTAAATAGTAATTCTATTTTTTACTTCATGTGCTTTAATATTAATAAAACATTTTATTTTAAATATTAAACAAAAATATAAAATAGTCAAAATAATAAAACATATTAAAACCGAAAACACAACAACATTAAATACAAACAAAATAAACTTAAGACTTTTTGGCAGTACAGCTACACCAGTTTACATGATTGATGAAGAATGATTCTCTGGTTACCGAGACCTACTAACTATTTTTTTTATTGTTTATTTGCTTCTTTTTTAGGAAAATCAATTATTTTAGTTGTATATTTAAATAAAAAGTATTTTTCGACTTGACTTTGCGATTTTTTAAGTATTGGCTTTAACGCGTTAACATACCAGTAAGTGGCGGGGCCAGCGTTTTTTCTAAGTTGTGCGATACCCGGCAAAAAATTTAGAGATTGGGCAGCAAAATGTGCATGTTTCATATTGAAATTAAATAGATACAGGTAGTTTCAAAACTCAGTACAAATATTTGTAGGAGCTTATTTTTAAGGTCCTGTAAACTTGAAAACATAAACTCTCTCCGAACTACAGCCATCGTAAGTTGGATAAAAAAAAATCGTCTATTTTTAACTATGGCTACAAATCTCAAAAAATTTTGAACATCTCTATCAGTTTAAGAGTTATTAATTTTTTTGTTTAATATATTAAATTAATATAAAATAATATTGAATATGTGAGACATTTGTACAATAACAATTTTCATGTTTTTTTAATGATTTAGAAAGAGAAAGTTGGTATTAGCTGGGCAATTCTTGTCGCATTGTAACCGAACGTTCATGTAGCGTTAAAAAAATAAGAAAATACTTATCTTTACCCTACAAGCCTTAAATACTGCGGCAAGACGTGCCCAAAATATTACATGCAGCTGATGTCACGTAACATATGCATTATTCAAACACGGGAAGTTGCAAATATAAGGGTTTTAGTAAATCTAAATGCGCCGTATTTACCTTATGTGGTATGTCGCATTTACATATCATTGGTATACGACCGCTTGACGTAACACAAATTATATTATAGGTTAATAATACAATGGTATTTACCTCATCTACCGACTTAATACGTTTTATTAATAATTTAATTAAAAGTATTTTTCTTTACTTTTAAAGTAATCCTAACCTTTATTCTATTATGCAAGGGAAGAATAGTTGTTTATTGTAAATAAAAAGTTTAATTTTTTTAAAATATTTATTAGACATCTTTATTTTGGAGAAAAGCCAAATATTATTTCATTTAAATTATTAAAAAATCGTCTGAAATTATGAAGTAAAAAAGAAATATATACCAATATTATAAAGAGGTAAAGCTTGTAACTTTGTTGGTTTGTTTGTTTGTAATGGCTAATCTTAAGGAAATACTAAACCTACTGATTCATAATCAGAACGCTACACAATTCGGGAGTACTATAGGCTATATTTTATTATGATTAAACGAAAATTTTAGAGAAAAATATAATTAACGCCCAAAAAAGAGGCACGGGTCGGCTAGTATTTCATATCTTCGTGATTGTTTTTGTGTACTTAGTACTAAGAATTCTTAATAAAATAGTAAAACGTCGAAATAAATTAAGCGATTCATATCTTTTTATTTGTCATTAAATTAAAATATATGTGTAAAGAAATAATAGCGCAAAGAAATACACCTAATTTTGGGGTTATGTAAAGTGTTGCTAATAACAATATTTACAACAGACGATAATTACTTCTCATTTCAAAAAATACAACACAAAATTTGTAAGTTTTCATGTTTTTGTCATTATAGTATTTAATATCCTTAAATCCCTTTACAATATTTTAGGTGACGTCGGAACATGGATCGACTTATATTATGTAATATTTGTGAGAATGTGTTAAATAATAATACCGCAAACGTTGTTACCGTCAAAGACAAACGCTTAGTAAAATTTATTGTTCAAAGTAAAAAAAATGACGATAAAAAATTTGAATTGTGGACAGAACAATCTGAAGTTATCGTTCATGAAAATTGCGCAAACTCGTATCTTCTGTCAGGCTCCTCGGCTGCCAAAAAACTTAAGCTATCATATTTTCCTTCTTCATCAACATCTTCTACGGACGGATTAACATCACCACCTGCTTTAAATTTAGTAAATTTTAATTTCAGTAGCCTATGTTTTTTTTTGTGAAAAGGCATTAGACCGTACACATAAATCTGTTCATAACATATCGGATAAGCTTTAAGTAATTCATTTTTTGTGACTGTTAGACATCTGACTACTTCAATCTAAATGATCAATTTCTAAACATTTGCCTTTTTTGTTTTTTATTAGATTATTTCTAAAAACGACGTATTGCTGAAGGTTGTGGGGTTGATAAGATCACCGAAAACGGTAGCAAAGCAGCGATGCCACGTGTATACAAACCGGATCCTCACTCCAAGCGATACAAGAAATACGATGATGACGTCGTTGGTAAGGCTACAAGTGCAGTGTGAATAGAGATTTGAGTATTAGAAAGGCTGCAGCTCAATATAAAATTCCTATACGGTGCTGCAAAGAAGAATAAAATATGGAAAAAGTGTTTCATATGATAAAAGTTCTGAGTCTGAAAGTAACTCAGAAAATAATGATGATATCGAGTTTTCGTCATCCGAAGCACAAAATAACGACTTTCCGATAATGCCTCAATCGAATCTGAAGAACAGGAACCAAACTCAGAAACTGACAGTTCTGATATGTGATTGTCAACCATGGAAAGATATTAATAATTGTCTTTGAAGTCCTAGAAGATGACAAAAAAATTAACGACTGGCTCCTCGTAAGTTTTTCTTCAGAAACAAGAAAAGCTAGTACTTCTAGCTCCAGTTTACGTTTTTATTTATGCCAGGTTGTAAAAAAACTAACACCGAAATTTTCGGAAATTTTCTTTGCGACAAATAAGCAAGAGATTTTTGGGAAGTGTCTTTCAATTTTCCGATAAAGAAGACATATCAGAGTTTCCGTTCAATCAAGTCGTGGGAAAAGTGGAGCCTTCCGTAAAATATCTACTGGGGTATTTTAAGTTTTTGTGAATATTCTTGAGTTTTAGTTTTATTTTTATTCCTAATTCTCTTAAGAATACTTACTATTTTTTATTCTGAAGTTCCTTTTAGTTTGTAACTGAAGTTCGTTTTTGTTTGTAAATAATTCCATTTTGTTTGTGAACTGTAGTTTCTTTTTGTTTGTGACTGAAGTTCTTTTTTGTTTGTAACTGAAGTGCTTTTTTGTTTGTAACTGAAATGTCTTTTTGTTTGTAACCTAAAGTTCCTGTTTAAGTTTGAAAAATAGAAAATATTTTTGTATAAGTCATCAAAATAACCATGCTTAATTTTTATAATACAATAGATCATTTTTCAAAATAATGTATATATTGATCCTTTTTATCTTAAAGGCGTGCGCATGCGTTTTTGGTTCAAATTGTAAGGCAGATTCTATTCACCACAGCTGTGTAGTGAATAAAATCAGCAAAGAAAAAAAAATATATGAGCTAAGTGAGGCACCCTGTTTTTGAAGTTTTAATATGATAGTACTAACCTTAACTCATGTCTGTGCACAAAGAAAAAGAATTTAGTACTTAAACCTAGAAAGTTATAGCTGCTTAAAACTAAAAACTGATCCTGTTTACCCCATTTTACGGTATTAATAACTGTAGGACAAAGATATCACGTGTTAGGTTATCGTGTTTTTGTCTAAATAAAGTATTGTCCTAGAAAAAAACGGGTATGTATTGCTAGTCCGACAAGATTTGTAATGTTCGTTTTTCTATTTGAACCACAGCATAAAGTAAAAACATATGTCTTAAAATGTAAATAACTCTATTTTCTAATATACATACAACAATTAATCAACGTTACGTTGAGAAATATGTTTTATTTTGTACAAGGACTTCAAGAACTAAAAAATGTGAAAATTGACCAAGTGATAACTCCCTATACTTTTATTATAATAGCAAAGTGTCAAATAGAAAAGATTTTTAAAATCAAAAAAACATCATATATCTAAAATTTCTCATTATTTACCAAATTTTGTATGTTATAACTACAATTTTTAATTTATATTTTTTACGTAATTTACCTAGTTATAATATTCCATAATCCACGTCAAGATTTGTCAAATATTTTTAATTATATTTTGTTACTTTTTTTGTTAGGTATTCTTAATTACATATAATTATGGAATTGGAGGACTGGGATAAAGTAACACGCAATTTGTAGGGCAATGTAGGTGTTAAATTTAATAAATATTAACTAAGCAATAGGAAAAAAATTTAATGGTTAGTAATAATTTTTTTATATTCGCCAAATCAACATCTTTTATCCCTGCTACCCCTGTAAGCTACCACCAACGAAAATTATATAGGGAAAAGAGTTGGGCGTCTTATTAAAACGAAGCTAATCACAAAGATTTAGCTTGTTGGTAATATTTTTTTATTAAGTATAAGTACTACATTTTTTGAGCGTAGGACCAGGATTACGTACCACGTAATTTGTAGGAAAATGTGGGTGGTAAATTGTATAAATATTAATTAATCAACAGAAAAAAATCAGCTGGTTACCCTAAATTTTGTAAGACAAATATTTTTTCGGTTTATTTAAATTATTATCTTTAGAATAAATAGCGAATAACGCTGTTAGTAATACATTTTTATACTCGTTAAACCAACATGTTTCAACCTTGCTACCCCTGTAAGCTACCACCAACGAAACATTTTTTTATTTTTTACTTATAAAGTTTCTAAAACTATAAAGTATCAATTGCCATATATTTTTTTAATTTTCAACTTACTGTTGTTCTATTAAAAAATGTTGAAATTCAAAATAATTTTCTCCGCGCCAAAACGCAGCCGCAAACAAGGATAGCTTGCTGTGACGTCACGATCCTGTATCGACCAAAACGACTCTCTGTCACACTCTCTGTTTTGCTTGTGATTTAAGCGGCATCAAGGTGATTTTGTTCCGTTTTTATTTGCTTTCGTTGTGCTAAGAAAATATTGTTCTGTTATAATAATTGTTTTGAAAACTAGAATTCATTATGACTTCTACTGAAGCTGGATTTGTCCAAGGGCAATCTGATAACTTGCCAAAAATTGATGCATTATCAATGTTTACATTTTTGGGAAATAACCCAAATTTCATGGGAGCTGAGTTAAAAGGAGTAAAAGCTACAAGGTATGTATTCAAAATTAAACATTATTTTAAAGTAATGGTAGGGCAGTGCTGTTTTATAAAGTTAAAGTAAAAACTTTGGTAAAAGATAACCTCAAAACCTAAATAATAGATTTTGTAAACTAATAACTATCTTAAGTGAGTTCGTTTAAGAAATTGCTAGCAGAGCGAGCAGATGCAGAGAAAAAGTCACGTCCCTTTGGAGCTAACAGAGCTGATAGCAGTTACCGAACGCGTTCTAAACAATGATCTGAAAAATAAATATGGATGAAGGCAACGAAAATCACAATAATCCCTACGTGGGCACTGCGCAGTACACTTGTGGGCATGCGCAATAAACATTTACTGACTAGCCGAAAACAAACAACAGGACCGGGTTTAACATTTTGTATATGATTCATTTATAAAGAAAATATACCAAGTAATTTTGGGGTATACATATTTAAATATTTTATTTTAAGTCTGTATTCGTCTTTCATAGCAGTCCCTAAAAAGTAAACCGGTTTTATATTGGGGACTATTTTTTGTTGTATATTTTTTTATTTTTCGGTCGTATCGCCGATTTTATTAAGATTTAGCAAACGAGAGTGCATAGAAGCACTGATCTCAATTTAAATTCCATTTTATTGCTAAAACACCTTCTTTTTGATTCATGAGGACCCACTTTTACTTAACCTCAAACCTGCACGCTATTTTATGTATTATTATCTTCCTTCTTAACACTACCTTGACACAACAAAACTGAATAGTTGGTATTTTATTATAAAAGCAATTAGATTTGGTGTAACTTGTTTGAGGAATAAATCTCAATTCATAAACTGATATTTCGTTCCCGTTGGCGTAGCAGTTATCGTTCAGTTAAGTTTGGCGTGTAATGCCATTGAAATTGTTTATTTTTGGGGTTAGGGCCAAACTGACCTTATATTTGTAATTGAAACCACAAAAAAGCGAATCACAAATATTAAAATTGGTAATGTACCCAGTAAGTAATTATTGATTTAATTTGCCTACAAATGCCAACTTGAAATAAACTTGATAATGTAATAATCTTAAACTAGGCTTAAAGCGCAATGGAATCGCTTGGACTATTTAATTTTATTCAAAACATTCCACAGAAAGATATATACCTATGTTCCTTTTTTAACATACGAGCAATAAGCAATCTACAAGATATTATATGGTATAAATCGTCCTCAATATCACGAAGCGGCGTATCTTTATGTTTAAATTTCACGAGGGTGCTTTTTAGGTTTTTTTGTACTACTATTTTTTAGTAGAATGAAATAGGCTTAGTATTATATTTCTATAACTTTTAAAGATATCAAAATCTAACATATGCCAATTTGTAATATTAAGAAGCAACTTTTTTTAAGCAATTACATCAGCTCTAGTCAATTTTTCTACTTTTTGAGATACGCCACATCGTGATATTGCCGACGAAATTGCTTATGGCTACGTGTTATAACTTGAAAATATGTCAAATTATTTTAATTAAACTGCCATATTTTATTTTGTGTGATTATAAATGGATCAGTCCAATGCTAATACAGGGTGTCCGACTATATTTTAACCCATTTTCATTGCGAATAATTTTAGAAGAAGTAAAATTATCAAAATGCGGTTTTCATGAAAAGCCTTAGATTTTTTAAAGTTTCTTTTTATATCCTTGCCATTTGGTTGTGACATTTATTTCTTACGAAAACGGCCAATTTTCGTATATAGGGCAAGTTTGTTATTTTAAATGGAACCCCATATATATTTTTCTATAATCCTTAAATACAATTTTTCCCGCTAAAAAAAATTAACCCAAACCATGACTATTTCAAAAATAATGGATTTATTGATCTCTAAAAATTGACTGCATGGCAATAAAGAGTATTATTTAAAACAGGAAATTTGCTGCTTACTCATTATTTAGTTTTGATTATGCAAAACTTAAATTAAATAAAAGTTTAAAAAACACCAAGAATTACTCACAACGCACAAATAAAACACCAAATACCAAATAACTATACCTGATAACGGTCGACCGTAGATGGGAGATTGGGTTTGGTCGGTCGACGGCGTCAATTTTACCTGGATTTTACGATCGGGAAATCCCAAATTATAAATTAAATTAGGATGAGTGCGACCCTGTCACCGCATAGGTAAACGTTTTCAGTGTTGCAGCCACTATATTTATTAAAATACTGCTAATTTTGTCAATGTTGCCAACACTATATTGGGTTTTAAATAAAAAATGCTAACCTTTATAACAACTGCGCATGTGCAAAGGTGTACAGCAATTCTCCCAGTGTGGGGTAAAAAATTCTTGCGCAGGTCTATTGAAAATATATGGGGATCATTTTCTATTAGCAATCCTTTTAATTTTTAGATCATTGGTTCTAAAACATTTGACAGTTCGACCTACTTGCGAATTGCTGTATTCCTTTTATGCTCCAGAACCGCCCGGAACGCCACCATATGTATTCCTTTTACAATTTTTTGACATTTTTTCATGTCGTAGAACCGTTCTTGACACAATTGACAGTTCGGAGAACGGTTCAGAACGGTTCTACAAGGTAAAAGGAATACACTAAATGAATGGCCATTTACGTGATCTGTCATATCTTCGGGATTAATGCAAACAAATTCGCAAATTTTACAAGAATACAGCAAACAACCAACTAAATCTTCTGATTCCATGTCTTTTTTGAAAAAATGACAATATTTTGAAAATTCTCGTTTTCCAACCTATAAATGTACCTGATTTTGTGTTTTCTATTTTTGACATAAAAAATGTTAGATCTGTCCGCTCGGCGATTTGACTTGAGGCGATCCGAGCTAGCTCCGAGCATTCAGATCTTCAATTATCGAACACAGAGCAGATCTAGTCAAGCTTACAGATGTACTAAACAAACTCACTTAAGAAGTGTCTTATCTGTCTTACTAAAGGGATCTTATTAAAATAATGTTTTACCCTTTGTATTTAATGTGGAACTTCGCTACTCTCATGTAAAATTTCAGTTCACAAAAATAAAAACTTAAGAAAAACTAGGTATATTAGGTATAATTTTTGTTTTGTAGGTCCGCTCGTGAAAGTTATGGAGATAATGCCATTGGCTGGGTACAGGTGAAACGAAATGGAGATTTCTGCACAGTTAAGGCTAAAGTTACCCCAGAGCACAGTGTTCGAAAGAAGGCCTATAATGTGAGGCTGGAATGCAATGAAAAAGATGAGGAGATTTTGTCGGTGCAGTGTGAGGATTGTGCTGCATCTCTAGGTAGGCATATAATTAAATTTTCAAATATCTATGTATTTGTTAAGGGCCCCACAGACTATGGTCTTGTATGAGATACTTGCAAGACATAAGTACATGTTGGTCGTACAAGCCCACAGACTTATATCAATGAAATCAGAATACTTTCAGAATACTACAGGTATGTACGTCATGCAAGTATGTCGTACAAGAACGTAGTCTGTGGGGCCCTTTACAGTCATATTTATAAGCATTTGGTTGTTGTACCATGATTACGGCCCTGTGCACTTCTGAAGTTTTTACATTACATATGGGGACAGGGAAGTTTTTTTTAACCTAATAAGGACTTGTTCTACAGCGTGTCTACTTAAGTTCGCACCATATTGGAAACTTTTTTATTATTGATTTTACCAAAAAAATATTTATTATAAAAAGTTCTGCATGATCTAAAACCCAAAATGCAATCATCAGATATTAATTATTTGCAGTGGTATACAAGGTATGTTAAAAAATGTGAATTTTGCTTAAGGGGAAAGTACCTTTATTTTTAACAATATCGATATTTTTTATAAGAAAAAGTTATTTACAATTAAAAATCACGGTAATTTTCTAGAAAGCTGTGGCAACTCCGATTTTGACGAAATTTTATATATGGGGGTTTTTGGGGCGCTGATCACAAATCCAAATGAATTTCTTGGCGGAAACGTTTCGTTCTCAAAATATCCATCATCAAGGTTAAAATTTAAACTTATCCTGTTTTCACTATATTCCTCCTTCCCTTTTGCACACAATTCTTGATTTAAAGCTAAAGTGGCATACAATGTTTGATTTTCATCTTTTAAAACCCCGTTTTTCTATTTATTTTACATATTTTACCAATAAAATTGCGAAAGTTTACTTTAAAAATGCAGCAACCATGAATACACGTAACGTCATAGCTCTATTCATAGCTTGCTGCGACTGAAAACTATTGAAAGTGAAGCTACGCAATTTAATTCAAAAAATGTGTAAAATACATAATATGTGAAAAACGGGATTTTAAAAGGTAAAAATTACATATTGTATGCCATTTTAGCTTTAAATCAAGAATTGTGTGCAAAAAGAAGGAAGAATGTAGCGAAAATAAGATTACTTTAAATTTCAACTTTGATGATGAATATCTGGAAAACAAAACGTTTCCGCCAAAAATTTATTTCAAATTCGTTGTCAGCGCCCCAAAAACCCCCGTATCAGAGCCGGATTTACGCTTGGGCGGCCCCCCGGCACTGCCCTGTATACCAAATTTCGTCACAATTGGAGTTGCCACAGGTTTCTAGAAAATTACCAAAATTACTTTCAAATATGCAATGTTAACTATTCACTAAAAATATGAACTTTCGTTCTCATAATTGGGAATTTGTTTTTATTATTAATTTTACGAAAAAAGTTATTCTTTTTAAAAATTTCTGCTTGGACTAAAAACTAAAATGCCATCATCAGATATTATTTTTTGCAGTGGTATACGAGGTATGTCAAAAATTGTGATTTTGCTTAAGAGAAAAGTACCTTTATTTTTAACAATATCGATTTTTTTTTATAAGAAAATGATGTTTAGAATAAAAAATAACTTACAAATATGAAAACTTATTAATTTACATTTTTAACATTATTAAAATTTTTTGACATACCTCGTATGCCACTCCAAAAAATTAATATCTGATGATTGAATTTTATGTTTTAGCCTATGCAGAACTTTTTATAAGGAATAACTTTTTCCGTAAAATCGGTAGTAAAAAAATCGCCATGGTGAGACCTGAACTTAACTTTTTTAGTAAATAGTCAAGTTTGCATATTTGTAAGTAATTTTTAATTTTCTAAACAACTTTTTCATATAGAAAAATCGATATTGTTAAAAATAAAGGTACTTTCCCCTGGGCAAAATTCACATTTTTCAACATACCTTGTATACCACTGCGAAAAGTTAATATCTGATGATTGAGTTTTAGGTTTTAGACCATGCAGAACTTTTTATAAAGAATAACTTTTTCTAGACACACTGTATATTAATAGTTAAGGAACACTTGTGTATTAATTATAATGCTAAAGTATTTAATTTATTTTAGGAGGATGTAAACATGCAGTGGCCTTATTAGCTTGGCTACACAGACGTAGTGAAGAACCACCCAAAACTTCGACTGAGTGCTACTGGAAAAAATCTGCACTTTCTAGTGTTGGAACAAATGTGAAATTTGTGAAAGCAGAAAGATTTTGGAAAGCCAAATCCAATGCAAACCACAGATGATAAGAACTTTTGGAGTCTTTTGTGAGTCATTCTTTGGAGTTGGGATCCACAAATACTGTGTTGATGCAATACTTTAAAGAGGACACTGATGTGGAAAAATTGTCGCTACATAGACTCTTACAAAACTTTATGCTAGAATCGGACGACAAATCAGTAAATGCGTTTTCTGCATTTTCTACCAAAAAAATGTCTGAAGACATTTGTAAAGATGCTGCCAATGCAACAGTGGATCAAGCAGACAGTAGTTTATGGCATGAGTTCCGTTATTTAAGAATTACTGCCTCAGAAGCTTACGAAGTGGCTCATTGCAAGACTACTAGTGGATCATTGGTCGAGTCTATTTTAGGAGCAACAAAATTAAAGGACACTGCTGCCATGGCCAGGGGAAGACGACTTGAAAAAGAAGTTTTAACGTTACTAGAAAAACAAATCAACGAAAAAATTCGAAGGTGTGGGATAGTTCTCGTACCTGAACAACCCTTTATTGGAGCATCACCTGATGGAGTATGTGATAATTTTTTGGTTGAAGTTAAATGTCCAGCTAGTTCAAAAGCTTATAAGAGATATATAAATACTAGTCTAGAGATTACAGCTAAATATATGGCGCAGCTACAACTACAAATGTTTTGTTTAAAAAAAGAAAAGTGTTTATTTGTAGTGGCTAAAGACGATTTCGAAAGTTCAAAGGAAATAACAGTTATAAACGTTAATTATTAAGAAAGTTATGTTTTAGAATTATTAGAAAAATGTAACACTTTTTGGAAAACTAATATTTTTGATATTGCTAAATGTAATTTTAACAAAATTATAGCTTGCCGGGGAAAAATAATAAAGTTTTGTTTTAGAATGTAAAATATATAATTTTTTTTTGAGAAAACATGTATGTACATGTGTGTTTCTCAAGACACTTTAATGGTCTTAAAAAACTTCTTCATTTGAATGTGGTACTGTAGTTTTAAAGTCTTAAAATTAATACTTCTTTATTTTTAAATTATACGTTTATTTGTACAAAAAATAAATAAAAATATTTTTCTTAGAATACTCACTGATGTTTTATTAAAGCCTAACATTGCATTTTAAATAAACGGTTTTGACAATTTATAATGGCACAAGCACACACTATCACACAATCCAGAATAGAAATTAAATGATTATCAACACAAGCAAGTGGCAACAGCATGTTAAACTCCCGGAGTCTTCCTATGACTCTCTCCACATGCACACGTAATGCCGCTATTTGTTTAGATTGCTTCACTTCATCAGAAGAACTCGGACTTGAACCAGATACTGAAGGTGGCCTGATAAGCATACAGTTTTTCTGTTGTAAAATAGGTGTAACATTTTTAAACCCTCTATCGGCCATTACTGCTACCCCAGGTTCTAATTTCTCTGCATATCCTGAATCTTCTAAGATTGTAACATCTGAAGCTCTCCCTCCATAGCCTTTTGAAATGAATGAAACAAGCCCATCTGGTGTACATGATATGAGATATTTTATAGTATTTCCTTTTTTATATTCAGACCATGTAAGACCCTGATGTATAGGGTTACTAGGTTTTTCTATTTGAATTTCCAAACAATCAATGATCGACACTACTTTTCCATACCTTGCTCTAAAAGGAATAGGTAAGTAACGACTAATGCTTATCGTATCTGGCCAATAAATTAATTGCTGAAGAAACCCCGATAATATCACAACACTTTTTGCAAAAATCCTACTTATGTTGCTTTTTGACATGCCAAAATCTATGGCTAAGATTGCAAATGAATCGTTTAAACGTAGCTTTTTGAGAGTTATGTATATATTTGCCACTGGTAATGAAGCCTCTGTAGCCAACATTTTTATTAAATGGAAACTTTCCACTGGTAAACCTAAATACAGTTTGGGGTTTCTTTCTATGCTCCATATTGTCCCTTTAATCATGTGTTCTTTAAACTCACTTTCCTCAACTTCCTTTACAAAATCTTGGATAAATTCCATGCTACTCGAGGAAGTACTGGGATGATACTCACTTTCTTCATCTACAACTGATTTTGTTGAGGAAGTACTTTCCACAAAAAACGGCGTTTTTAAAATGTTGCGGTCTTTTAATTGAGGCATTTCAGGTGACACACCTGGTTCTTTTATTGGTGATAAACCAATGGAAGTACACTTTTGTTCTGTATTAGTGGCCTTACTTCGAAACTTTGGTCGTATATTAACTTGTACAGTCTTATCTATAGTAGACACACTCACAACTTCATCAGTCTGAATAAGCATTTCTACTTCAGTTGGATTTTCAGTAACAACTTTCTCCACATGTTCGGTTTCCTTTTCAGCAGACGAGGATGTACCAGCAACTTCTAGTTCTGCTTCCCTTATAAGCTCTAGACGTTTTCTTTTTTCTGGAAGATGTCTTTCTTGAGGTTGTCCTTTTTTTTCTGACATGTAAATATATGTGGAACTACCTCTTTCTTTAATCTCAAATTTTTAACACTTGATCCCATTAATTTATATTGCATATAATTTTCCATGTCTTGTTCCACCTAAAAAAAAAAGAAATAAAATATGTATTAGAATAAATTCTCTTAAAACTATGTACATCACATAATATATTAGTTATTTTTTCCTACTATTCACTTAAATTGCAAAAACATCCCACAAAAAAGTTCAAAGGTAAAATAATAGCTTGTATCTGTATTACCAGTGTGCTAATGTACTAAATAAATATGAAAGAAAATATTATGTCTTATTATTAAATAAAAACCGAGAAAATGATATTTAATATTTGAGAAATGTTGTCTGTTTTTGAGGCAAGTTAAATATTAGGTACTTACATTAAAATGATCTTCGCAGATATGTAAAGTAGATTTTACACTAACTGGACTTTTCTTCAAATCCCTCTTCATCGCTATACACCATTTCTTTCGTATTTTTTCATCTTTTGGAACGTTAAAAAATAATTTGTTGGGGCTGGTTATTGTTGTGGAACTACATAAGGGCACTACACAACATTTATAGTATTTATGTTCCGGGCCTCTTAAATCCTCTGATGTTCTCTCATTTAAACTTTAAACCGGCTATCGTCACACACTAAATCAGGTTTAATATTAATATATAATAAAAAAACTCGTCTTTAGGTACACTATATTGGCCACAACCCGATGTAAACACAAACGGAATAACCAATGATTAAATGGCAGGGCTTGGGCCAACACTTTGTTTATCGTATCTTGACGTCACACGTGGCTTGACCAATCAGAGAGCGTTTTCGTTGATCTTGTAATATTTAAAATGTAAATAATTAATTATTTAATAATCGGTTAGTTTTAAAATACATTACAAGCACATATCAACTTTTAAGGGCATTTACTAAATTTTAAATAGGTTTTCAATAAAAAATAAAATATATGCAACTTCCTCATTGTTGTAAGGAAAAAAATTGGGCGTCTCGTCAAAATGAAGCTACTTACAAAAAATTAGCTTGTTAGTAATGACTTAGGGATCCCTAACTATTACCTAAATAAAAATCAATGGGTACTAGAGAAAAAATCAGTGGCGTAATTTTTTTTCTCCATATTCTGTACTGTGGTGCCCACTAAGAATCCACTGCACCCAACAATTTCAATCTAATAAGAGGTTAATTTTATTCAAATCAGATATTTCGGATATTTATAAAATGCCGATTTTTTATATGAACTTGTTTTTATAAGATAACATAATAAATTACTGACGTAGATAATTTCATTTTCTGGAGGGGGATAATGAAATGTACAAAGTATATTTATTTGAGCGTCGTTTTGTGGGACGAAATCGAAAAAATAAATTAAACAGCAAATAAGTTTTACGGTGCATGTAACATCCAAAAAAAGGGCTTCCAGTTACAAACGCTACACCCAACAACACAACCTTCATGTAACCGTTTAAAACATTTTTTTGCATTCCTAGGAGTAATTACCCTCTTTACTCCCTACTTATCTATGCCTGTGTAATAAATTCCTTCCTCTTACCTTGCTTAAGACACCCACGGTACGTTAGTATTTAGGCTTTCAGCCTTCGTGGATTGTTCGTACCGTAGCTAAACATTTGATATTGACATGCTGGATTAAAGCGCCGCTTCCATATATGGCGGTATGCATATTCGTGATAGACTTTCGTCAAAAGGAACTCCCCTAAAAAGGTTTTAAAGGGATTCTTATCATGAAGTCCATTTTATTACTGGCCCAGGCACTGTAATGTTTGTGACATTTTAAAGACAGAAATTCTTTCCTACTTAAAATAGGGTAGTTTAGTATACGGGGTATTCGGATAAATAATGTCGTTAATAATAGGAGTAATAGAGTGAGCCAAAATAATGTTAGTACAGGGTAAGCAAAATTTTTAAGGGCTATCTCACTAATTACTGGAGATATTAGAAAACCGATGTAGGTGATATAGGCTTGATTTTGGAAAATCTAAAGTGGCACAGTTAAAATTTTAGTAAAATTTTGTATTCAAGAGATACGAGGTAAAATTGAAAAATGTACGTTTTTTATTTTACCCTTTATATCCTATACCGGGTGTCAACGAATTTATTAGAAAAGCCGTAACTCCTACACTATAAGACATATCAAAATGAAAAATGAGAATTGGTATAGGTAAATGGTATGAGCAGAGGGGAGTTTAAACATATTTTTTTGCTTTCTAGTCACTTCCGGTTTGACCGTGAATAGTTCCAATTTAGATTTTTAAATGGAACACCCTGTATATTTTGACATTTTTGAGATAATTCCAAATGTGACATTTTAAAAAATTTTAAGCCTGCCTAATTTTTTAGATCCCCTTTTAATATTGCATCTAGGTGGTATTGAACGCAAATTAACCTTCTGACCCTAGAAGATTTTAGAAAAATTAAATGGCAAAGTTTTAGTAACAAATATAAAAGATATGAAAAAAAATTGAAAAATTGATATTTTCGTGTCTAACTATTATTTTTCAAATGTACACCCCTTTTAGATACGCACTTTCCGAAAAAGGGATGTTTGACGAATTTAACGATACTAATATGGATGCAATAATAAAAATTAATCTCAGAAAATCAAGTGAGCCTAAAAACTTTAAAAAATGTCAAATTTCTATTTAAAATTGTCTTAGGAATCCCAAACTTTTTAAATATACAGGGTGTTCTATTTTAAAAGTCCAATCTGGAGTCATATCCGGTTAAACCGGAAATAACTGAAAAATAAGAAATATGCTAGTCCCTGGGCCAGTAATAAAATTGACTTTATGATAATATCACTTTTAAAACCTCTAGGGGGTTCCTTTTGACAAGACCCATGGATATGCTTTGGGTATCGGATTGGGCGGGTTTCGTAACTGTAACCGTTACGATTTTGGGCACAATATTTTAAAATTGCATGTAAAATATTGTGGTAAACTTGCCCAACAAAGGGAAGTGATGCGTGTGCTTAGTCCGACACTCGAAACATTTGACTTTGACAGGCTGGGTTAATACGCCGCTTCCATATACAGGGTGTCCAAGAATATTTGGGCAATTTCCCGGATTTATATAGAACACATGAAAAAATGTGAAAAGTTCATATAAAATAAATAGGAAAATTCCTAAAGTCCCTCTTAACAGAGATATGTGCACTTAAAGGACGCCATTAAAAATATTTTTTCCTGAATTGCTTTTATATCACTTGGTAAAATAAAATAATTTTTGAATAAATAAATGCCAGTTAGGGCTCCTTAAAATGGTATATTTGTAAAACATTTGCCTTCCTTACTTTGCCAGGGGCGGACTAAACCTCACATAATGGTACTAATTTTTTTTACACCCTTTACAATAAGAAAATAAAAATATCATTTTTAAATAGCCAAAACTTCTAGCTAAAAAACGGTACTTCTGTCCGATATTTCATTTAGAGTAAATAGGGTTGTATTAAATACAACAACAATTTTGTTTGTCGGTTCGACATAGGCTCCCTATTATTTTATGCATTCTCTAGCTTTAATTGTCGATGATTAAGGGGGACCCTCCACAATGCTGCAACATTATTTTTAGTTTCGTAAAAATAAAAATATTTTTTTGTTTAAGTTTTTAGTACCATTTGCAACAAAATAACTTATTGTTTTTAGATGTCCGTACTAAACAAAAACTTGTTTTTGTCGAAAACGCTTTAATTTATCGACATCTAACAAAAGTACCCTTTTTTAGCTAAGGACTTAGGCTACCCAAAAATACTTATTTTATTTCTTTATTATACAGGGTGTACAAATAATTAAGCACTATTGTGTTAGGCTTAGTCCGCCCCTGGTGAACTAATGAAGGCAAATGTTTTACAAGCCTACCATTTTAAAGAGCCCTTACTTGTCTCTATTAAATTAAATATTTCATTATACCAAGTACTAAAAAAGTAACACAGCCCCACAAAAAAAGTTGGTGGTCCGAACGACCAGACCATGATATCTCTATGTTTTTGGGGTCGCTAAATCCGAATCTGGTGTCGGTTTGACCTCATCAGGTCACAGTCAAGGTTATTTTAAGGTCAAATCATTAAAATTCATCGAAAATAGACCACAAACGTGGTATCTTTTGTTTTTGGGGTCGCTGAATCCGAATCCGGTGTCAGTTTGACCCCATCAGGTCCTGGTCAAGGTCAAATCATCAAAATTCATAGAAAATAGACCACAAACGTGGTACCCCTATGTTTTTGGGGACGCTTAATCCGAATCCGTAAGGTTAATTTGACTACAAATTCGGATTTAGCGACCCAAAAACCCCAAGATTTTATGATTTTGGTGCATTTACGATAACTTCTGATGATTTTACTTTGATGACCTTGATCTTAACCTCATAGGGTCAATTTGACCACGGATTCGGATTCAGCGACCCCAAAAACATAAATATACCATGATTCTCGTCTATTTTCAATAAAATTTAATGATTTGACCTTAACCCTGACATGATGGGGTCAAACCGACCCCACATTCGGATTCAGCGACCCCAAAAACAAAAAGATATCATGGTCTGGTCTTTCGGAACTTTAACTTTTTTACTTGTTGGGCCGTGATTGACCCTAAAATTACCTTGATCCTGACCTGATAGGGTCTAACCCACCCCAGATTCGAATTCAGCGACCCCAAAAACATAAAGCTATCATGGTCCAATCTTTCGGACCACCAACTTTTATTTTTTGTGGGGCTGTGTTATTCAAGAGAAATCGATTTCCAGCGGCGTCCTTTAAGGGCACATATCTCTGCAAAGAGAAGCTTTAGGGAAAAAAATTATGAGAACTTGTCACATTATTTTCCAGTGTTCTTCATGAATCCGAGAGATTGCCCACCAATTTCGTGGACACCCTGTATGTCGGTATAAATATTCGTGGTAAACTCGTTAAAAGAAACCCCTCTAAAAAGGTTTTAAAAGTGTTATTATCATAAAGTCAATTTTATTACTGGCCTAGGGACTATGCGGTAACTCTCCTCTTCCGATACCATTTACCTATACCAAGTTTCATTTTGATATGTTTAATACTCTAGGAGTTATGACTTGTCAAACAGATTCGTTGGAACCTGGTATGGTATAAGAGATCCTCCAATAAATTTCTGATTTTTTCCACTGAAATTTCTTGTCATGCTTAGTATAGTGTGTGAAATGTTTTTTCTTGATTTCTAGCTCCAATTGTTCCCATAAATTTTTTATAGAAATAGGGTCAGGACCTGCTAAAGGGATAAGTAGCTCACTTAAAAAACCCCTTAAATTACTTTTACTTTTCCTTTTGAAATGTCCACATTATTGGCCAATTTTCTTCGGCATATAGTAACATATAATTTTTGAAGATAATCTAAGTCCCGATATCTGTCCCTAATACCTTTAACTTTTAATATCGAAACAACCTCATGCTCTAAAAACAGCACCATACCAGGACACTATACTACCGTCATGTTGTTCTCCTGTTGGTATACAGTCCATTGAAATTTTACATTTTTATAGCCTTAGCGAACAATTTTTAGAGGACACAAATTTATTTTTTAGTTTTGAAAAGGGGAGTCAAAGTAAATTTAAATTCATGTTTGTGGGGTCGCCACTCTTGTCCTGCGGCCGCCATCTTGGAAAAGAGGTGCAAATGGTTATGATTATTTATATGAAAACTATTGGTCATACAAAAAATCTATGGAATATTTTTTGTTGTAAATTAAATTCTCTTTAATTTTGGTTAAGTTTATTTTTTTCATAAGACTAAAAATTAAGCTATTAACGAAAATTACGGCTACTTGTGTAACATTTTTTTATGCGTAAAAATTTTCTTTTTATTCATTTTGCGAATAATTAGAAAATCATTTTTATAGAATACCGTCCCAAGAATAATTTTGGGTCATAACTTTTTATTGTCCAATAAAAATAACAAAGGTATACCCAAAAATAAATATCAATTTCTAAAATTTGTCAACACGTCTAGAGTAAATACTTTTGTTTACAGTGTAGTCGAGCGGGTTGGAATAAATTCATTAAAAATTCAGTGGTTTGTTATTTGAAAAATATATACAGGGTGACCCACAAATAAGCAATGACCATCAACTTTATTTCTTTAAATAGAAACACCTATTTTTTTATTTTATTTTTAAACTCAACATCGAATTCTAACTGTTTTTCATGTACCATGTCTTATACCTAAAGTTAACAGTTATCGAGAAATTCACCATCAAATTTATACAATATTTTAAAGTTGAAACATTTATTAAATATTTGGGGGTTTGATTTTTAGAAAACGCTTACACGTACACGAAATATAGTTAGAATTTAATGAAGAATTTAGGAATGTAATAAAAAATAGGTGTTCCCATTTAAAAAATAAAGCTGATGATCATTGCGTATTTGTTGGCCACCCTGAATACACGATTTTACTATGAAAAACACCGTAGTCAAAAACAAAAATCAACGTGTTCCATGTTTTTTTTTAAAAACAAACCACTGAATTTTTAATGAATTTATTCCAACCCGTTCGACCACACTATAAACAAAGTTCACTCTTGACGGGTTGTCAAATTTCAGAAATTGATACTTACTTTTGTTTATAACTTTGTTATTTTTTATTGGACGATAAAACCCAAAATATTCTTTAAAGATTATTCTATAAAAATGCTCCAGTTTTTTGCAAAATAAATAGAAAAAAGTTATACGGTAAAAAAATGTTTTACGAGTGGCCCAAATTTTCGTTAATAACTGTTTAATTTTTAGTCTTCGAAAAAAATTAAAAGAGAAGAAGAATTTAATTTGCAACAAAAAATGTTTTCGATTTTTTTGTGTGACCAATAGTTTTTCATCTAAATAATTATATCCATTTGCACCTCTATTCCAAGATGGCGTCCGCAGGACAAGAGTGGCGACCCCACAAACTTGAATTTAACTTTACTTTAACCTCCCCATGACAACTAAAAATAAAATTGCGTCCTCTAAAAATTGTTACTGCTAATGTACCATTTCAATGGGCTAATATATTTTAGAGTAGTATACCTTGGAACGAATATTTAATGTAGTATAACACCGACCATAAAACATATGGTGGATGTAGTGACATGGTATGGCGTTTTGTTTCACGGCATGTGGTTGCTCGGTTAGTATTAATTTTTGTTAATTGTGTTTATACTTTTTAAATTATAGTGAGGTTATTACCAATTATAAAAAACATTTTGATTATTACATTTTTTTATTAGTATAAAACATTATTGTAAATATAGACTTTTATACAGCGTACGCTCAAAAACAAAAAATAAACATGAAATATTTAAAATACTAGAAGAGATAAGCACGGTAACAAAAATACAGGCTCAGTTAAATAACATAACACATAGGCAATGTGAAGAAAAGAGACAATCTAACTAAATACCAGCATGTAAACAGGCGTAAATCATAGTGCTTGTTTTGTTATTCTATTGCCGATGAACCAAAACGCATTGCTTATATTGTGGTGATATATATATATATATATATATATATATATATATATATATATATATATATATATATATATATATATATATATATAAAAAGGAGGGGTAGTTTCGTGACTGAAACTAGTTAGAAAAAGGAAATTTTAACCCAAGAGGTTAGAGGTAGTAGGTTGCAGTCAGTGGTTGTTTAGGGCCGTTAAGTAAAACTCTTTTTGTTAGCCTAGCTTTCGAAATGCTTTACTTCGGGCTTTTGTAAAGCAAAGAAAAGCAACATTGTATACTCTCTATTAACAAAACTGAAACTAAAGAGAACACAATCGATCTCCTTTACAATTTTAAGATTTTCCAAGGTGGAATTTAAACTGTATAAATTTAAAAAATTTATAAAAAAAAAAATGACAAGGTCTTCAAAACGTGTACCGGTAAAATGGTGTCTTGAAAAAAGTTAGTCTGCATTTTTTAAAAATTAAAGCTAATTAAATTAATTTTAGTAATCAAAGTAGTGTTTAACATGTAGAATTTTAGTAGTTTTAGAATATAAGTATGTTCTGTTCGGCACAAGATGCTATTTTTCAGCTTAAATTCACCTTGGTAAGTCTTAAAATTGTAAAGGAGACGATTGTGTTCTCTTTAGTTTCAGTTTTGTTAATAGAGAGTATACAATGTGCTTTTTCTTTGCTTTACAGAAGCCCTGAAGAAGGAATAAAGATTTCCGAAAGCTAGGCTAACAAAAAGAGTTTTACTTAACGGCCCTAAACAACCACTGACTGCAACCTACTACCTCTAACCTCTTGGGTTAAAATTTCCTTTTTCTATATATATATATATATATATATATATATATATATATATATATATATATATATATATATATATATATATATATATACACATTCGGCGCTTGAAAAGTTTCGAATATGATTTTTGGGCAATGTGTAAGAAAAAGACGGAGTAGAGCGAAAACAACTTGGCTCCACCCTGTGCGGCTATCGCGTCGTCGCGTCGTTGCGCTTATCACTCCGGTCAAAGTTCGGTTGCAATTCTTCGCATACCAAGTACGTGTTAGCCGATCATGTTTACAATTTATTTTAACCTTTGGTACGAAGGCGGATACAGTAATAAAGTAAAAATGGTCTTCACTGTTGGACAAAAGATTAATATCATTAAATGGTATTGTCGTGCGGAGAGTGCAGAAGAAGTTGTCGGCCGTTTTGAGCGCGTGAAATTCCAATACTTTATTTGAGGCTGACATACCCATCTCCAAGCGCTTGCTAAAGTGCACTGGCACTGCGAGGCAGCCGAAATTTACATTCACATCGAGCGGACCCGAGCAGTACGGGGAATCGCCGTCGCTATCGGTGGGCGGTTACCTATGCAGTCGTTCTCTGTCTACTCTCTATCTATTAGTATCTAATACATTAAAACGCAATCCGTTAGATTCAACTCGCCAAACCTGTATATATATATATATATATATATATATATATATATATATATATATATATATATAGTATATACCAAAACTTAAGAAGGTGACTCTACTTGTCAAATTGTTAAAATCATCATTCGTTTTCGAGTGCAAACCGTCAAAGTTCAAGCTTTTATTTTTTGTTTTTGAATTACTCGCTTACAGAAAACCGATTTGACTAATATTTAAAACCTAAACTAAATCGTCTGCGTTTCATCATTCTAGTAACAATTCACATTGATTGTTTTCCGCTAGAGGGCACTTTACCTACATTGAAAATTGTTTTCTTGTCATAATTTTTTGGTGTTGACAGCTACAGTAGTTTTTGGCATGTTTTCTGAAAGACTGATGCCAGGCCTTTAAAAAAGGTGCTCTTTATTTACATCGCTAAACCCAACGGTTTAGACGTAAATCACCCTTAAAAATTAAGTAGTAAATTTACTTTTCTCATTTCATTACCACCAGCTACCAAGTAAATAGCTATCAAATTATACTAAAGCTGTCATTGTAAAATAAAATACTCCTTTAAACTATTTAATTTATAAATTTCAAATAACTAATAATGGTTTATCAGTAAATATTCATGTAGGGATTATTGCGATATACATTAAGTTGAAAAAATTAATGAAACAGTACTAAACAAACTAAAAAAGATTCTCAAAATGTCCCCTATTTACTTCAATACATGTCCTAAGACTCTTCAAAAAATGTCGCCTAACTCGATGAAAAATTCTTGGTGTTTTTAAATAATTTGGCACTTTTCGATTATCCTGAAGCGAAGATCCTCGACGTTGATTACTGGAGTATTGTAAACCAATTGTTTCAAATGACCTCAAAACAAAAATCCATAGGATTAAGATCTGGTGACCTCGCTGCCCATGCCAAGGATCCACATGTTGGCCCTTACTTCCAATGGCACATCTTCCAGATACAATGGGAGACGATTTTGGATAAAATCTAAGTATTCGCCACCAGTTAATGGGCCATCAAAGAAATGTGGACCAATAAGGCAATCTCCTATTATTCCTGCCCACACATTCAGTGAAAATCTACGCTGATGTTTCGTTTCTTCCACATTATTTGGGTTCTTGTAAGCATATGTATGCCATCACGAGTGAAACCAGCTTCGTCAGTGAATAATATGAGGCTAATTAATCGATTATCGTGTTCATACTTAGCTAGGATCTGATTGCACATTTCCAACCGTCTCGGTCGATCATCGTCATAAAGAGCCTGCATCTTTTGTAAATGAAACGGGTAGAGTTGTTCTTTTCTTAGTACCCTCCATGAACTAGCCTGACAGAGCCGCACTTCATTCCCAATTTTTCTAGAGCTAGTACCTGGATTATCTTCAATAATTTCAAGCATTCTTTCTTCTTGTTGCACGTTTCTAGCAGTTCTAGGTCTTCCCCTACTTCCATTATAACTTTTTAAACATTCCGCAAGCCTTCTGTGCACACTGGAAAATATTTGAGCATGGGGGATATTTCTTTCCGGATAACTCTCCATATAATATCTTCTTGCCAACTCTGCTTTACCATTTGTTTTTCCATAACAAAAATGGATATCACAATATTCGATATTTGAATATTGGTGATTAGCCATTATTAGTTAATAAAATAAAACAAAAAATATACTTTGTTCATAGTCACTTTAATTGAATATTTAGCCGTGACAGCTGTTTCGTAGTACAACTACATTTTCAAACGTACTGACAAACTAAAATTATGTTACTTATATATAAACAGTAATACCTAATAAAAACATATTTTTTAAAAAAGGTTTTAAAATCAATATGGTACAGTTGTGAAATTTAAAGATTTTATTGCTATATTTTATAAAAGTTTTACAAGGGGTAGATTTCCTAGGTCAATCTGTGTGTTAAGCAGATGTACATTCTGTTTTTTATGTTTATAGATTTCAATATTTTCTAATGTATCTAGTTTTCGCCCTTTTTGTTCTACATGTAATATTTTTAGGGTATTGATTTCTGGAAATTTGTGTCCGGTTTCCAGAAAATGGTTTGCGAAATTTGATGTTGTTTTCCCTAACCTATAACATGAGTTATGTTCTTTAAACCTAGTTTCGAAATTTCTTCCCGTTTGTCCAATGTAACAGCTATTACACTCTTCACAAGTAAGCTTATAAACTCCTGATTTTTTAAATTTATTTTGTTTATCTTTCACATTAAATATCATGTTTGATAATCGATTTGATGGTTTATGTGCTATTTTCTGGTTTTGTTTAGACAGGGTGTTCGAAATTTTTTGTGATATTTGGCCAAAATAAGTTAGGGTTTTAAATGGTTGGTTTTGTTTTTCAGGTATTTTTGGGTAAATTTGGTTGAGGGTGAGTTGTTTACGTTTCTTATTAATTATAGAGTTTATTAAGGGTGGAGGATAACCATTGTTTTGAGCGATGTTTTTTATAGTGTTTAATTCTTTTTCTAAATTTTCTTTGGAAAGTGGAATGGAAAATGCGCGATGTATCATTGATCTGTATGCTGACATTTTGTGGGTAATTGGATGTAAAGAATCATTAGGTATTGTAATATCAGTAAAAGTTGGTTTTCTATAGATATCAAAATTTATGGTTCCGTAGTTAGTTTTTGTTATTTTAAGATCTAAAAAGTTAATGGAGTTTTGTTGTTCTATTTCCAAAGTAAATTTAATCTTAGGGTGTATAGAGTTAATATAATTAAGAATATTTTTTAGCTCTATCTCGTTTCCTGAAAAGCCGACAAGTATGTCATCCACATATCGGTACCAAAATATAACATTATCTGAATGTTTGGAGTTTATAAATGATTCTTCTAGTTTTGACATAAATATCTCCGCCATTAAAGGGCTTAAAGGGGAACCCATAGCTAGTCCGTCTGTTTGTTTATAAAAGTTTCCATTATATTTAAAATAATTTTTGTCCATACATAATTTCAAAAGTTTTAAAATGTCCTCTTTAAGAGATGGGTTCATGTTTTTATTGTTTAGTTTTTCTGTTATAATTTTGATACAATCGTCTTTTGGTATATTTGAGAACATGTTAGTAACATCAAAGGATGCTAAAATTGCGTTTTCTGGTAGACTGAGATTTTTTAGCTTTTTTGTCAGGTCTATTGAATTTTGAACTGAAAATTTGGGTTTAAAGTTTAAGACATCTTTTAAAATACGGTTTAATTTTACTGATATTTCCCTTAATGGTGTATTTGAGTATGACACTACTGGCCTTATAGGAGCATTTTCTTTATGGATTTTTACTAAGCCGTATAAAATTGGTGGGGATGGGTTTTTGTTAATTAGAAAATAGTTTTCCCTATCAGAAAAAAGGTCGGTGTTTTTAGGGTATTTTTAGTTCTACTTGTATTTTTTCGGTTGGATCTTTATTTAAGAGGGAGGGTTTTTCTTTATTTAGAAAATCATCCATTTTTTCTTGGTAGAGATTTTTATTTAATATAACTATGGAGTTGCCCTTATCGGCTCTAGTGACAGCTAGATCATTTTCTTTTATTTTCTTTTGGATGGACATAATTGTTTTCTTCTCAGGCGGTTGAAGGTTAGGTGGAGAAGTTTTAAAATTCTTAATTATACTTGAAATTTGATCTTTTGGTATATTATCTTTATTATTAAAAGAGGTTTCCACGTCTGTTATGATAGTTTCTATTGTGTTTTTAGGATTAATTATGGGGGATTATATTTAGGTCCTTTTTCTAGTAAATTTGTTTCAGTATGTGAAAATTGTGTATCTGATAAATTAATAACTCTGTTAAAAAATTTTATAGAATTGTTTGTGTTTGTGTATTTTTCGGGGTTTTTCTTTTTATGATTAAGTTGTTTAGCTTTTTTGATTTAGTTAAATATTTTTTATGAATAATTAGGCTTATTTTGGATCTAACATTATCATCAAGGATATCAAATTCTATTGGATGGAGTTTATAAGTAAGTTCTGAGTGTAATACCTTTATATGAAGGAGTAGAATGTCTCTCATCGCTGTCAACATCGCTCAAAACAATGGTTATCCTCCACCCTTAATAAACTCTATAATTAATAAGAAACGTAAACAACTCACCCTCAACCAAATTTACCCAAAAATACCTGAAAAACAAAACCAACCATTTAAAACCCTAACTTATTTTGGCCAAATATCACAAAAAATTTCGAACACCCTGTCTAAACAAAACCAGAAAATAGCACATAAACC
The DNA here is from genome assembly GCA_014170235.1 of Listronotus bonariensis. Classification (NCBI taxonomy): domain Eukaryota; kingdom Metazoa; phylum Arthropoda; class Insecta; order Coleoptera; family Curculionidae; genus Listronotus; species Listronotus bonariensis. Next base: position 193,773 of record JACEGR010000436.1, on the reverse strand, counting down.
ATCAAATCGATTATCAAACATGATATTTAATGTGAAAGATAAACAAAATAAATTTAAAAATCAGGAGTTTATAAGCTTACTTGTGAAGAGTGTAATAGCTGTTACATTGGACAAACGGGAAGAAATTTCGAAACTAGGTTTAAAGAACATAACTCATGTTATAGGTTAGGGAAAACAACATCAAATTTCGCAAACCATTTTCTGGAAACCGGACACAAATTTCCAGAAATCAATACCCTAAAAATATTACATGTAGAACAAAAAGGGCGAAAACTAGATACATTAGAAAATATTGAAATCTATAAACATAAAAAACAGAATGTACATCTGCTTAACACACAGATTGACCTAGGAAATCTACCCCTTGTAAAACTTTTATAAAATATAGCAATAAAATCTTTAAATTTCACAACTGTACCATATTGATTTTAAAACCTTTTTAAAAAATATGTTTTTTATTAGGTATTACTGTTTATATATAAGTAACATAATTTTAGTTTGTCAGTACGTTTGAAAATGTAGTTGTACTACGAAACAGCTGTCACGGCTAAATATTCAATTAAAGTGACTATGAACAAAGTATATTTTTTGTTTTATTTTATTAATTTAAAATGTACGGTCACAAAGTAACGGACGAAACCATAAATTCATTATTAGTTACTTTAAGATTATAAATTAAATAGTTTAAAAAGCGAATCTATTTGATGTGAAACTGACAGCTTTAGTATACTTTGATAGCTATTTACCTGGTAGCTGGTGGTAACGAAATGAGAAAAGTAAATTTACCACTTAATTTTTAAGGGTGATTTACGTCTAAACCGTTGGATTTAGCGAGGTAAATCAAGAGCACCATTTTTAATGGCCTGCTATCAGTCTTTTAGAAAACATGCCAAAAACTACTGTAGCTGTCAACACTAAACAATTATGACAAGAAAACAATTGGCAATGTAGGTAAAGTGCCCTCTAGTGGCACACAATCAATGTGAATTGTTACTAAAATGATGAAGCGCAGACGACTTAGCCTATCTTTCAAATATTGGTCAAATCGGTTTTCCTGTAAGCAGGCAATTCAAAAAACAAAACATAAAAACTTGCACTTTGACGGCTTGTAACTCGAAAACGAATGACATTTTGAAAAAAATTATATGAAGCTCTACCCTTATTTTGTCAAGTAGAATCACCCCCTTAAGTTTAGTGATCGATTTTTGAATCACACTGTATCTACGTAAGTTGGCGTCATATGGGAAACTTTTTATTATTGATTTTACGAAAAAAGTTATTCTTTATAAAAAATTCTGCATGGTTCAAAACCTAAAAGCATTCATCAGATATCAAATTGTGTTAGTTATCTACGAGATTTGGCCAAAAATGTAATTTTTGCTTAAGAGTAAAGTAACTGTGTTTTTGCTAATATCAATTTTTTATAAAGAAAAGATGATTAGAATTAAAAAAATTACCTTTAAATAAGCTATTTTATTTTAAAAAAATAACAATAAATTTAAAAAGTTTATTTGAAACTGTTCTATGACATTTAGAATCATGAAATGTATTGAACTAATGTACAAACCTAAATTTTCAGCATTACCGCAGAAAAAATATATTAAAAATATATTTTTTTGTAAATAAACAAAATTGCAAATGTAGAAGAATTTTTGATTCTAAACATCTTTTCTTTATAATGATTTTTGATATCAGGAAAATACAAGTAGGTACTTTATCTTAAACAAAAATTACATATTTGGCCAAACCTTGGACATGACTCATATAATTTGATATCTAATCGGTTGCTTTTTAGGTTTTGGAGCATGCAGAACTTTTATAAAGAATGTTTTTATTTCCATAAAATGCATAATAAAATAGTTTCCCATATGACGCCAACGTACGTAGACACACTGCATTGAGAAACACTTTATATACCTAAATTTTAAATCTGTTTTATGTTTTTATACTGTTTTTGAATAGGTGTGAATATATTTATCTGACAAAATTTGTTTTTTAGGGCTCAGGAATTGAAACGCAAAGAATATCACGAGGCAAATGTAATAAAAGAAAGGGAGAATGGTTTGAAAGCAAAATTTAAAAAGGCCAAAGCGAGACTCAATGATAAAAAGTCCCAAGAAGGTAGTCACGATACGTTGTAAAAGCTTGGAAAAAATTATTCTGATCTATTCTACCAAATGGTCATATTTAATTATGATTTTTTTGGTAATTTGTCAAAATTATTTAAAAAAATTTGTTCAAGGATCTTAATGCATTCTTCAAAAACCCTCTTTATTTAAACTTTATATTTTGGCTACCAGGACACAGATATTACAGTCCTGTTAAGTATTCTTCTGAACGATTGGGTCCGGTAGATGGTGCAATGATTTGGATTTACTTAGCTTGGTAATTGATCGTGTAAAACATCATTTTTTACCGAAAAAGATTCCTAGAACCACTATTAGAAGGTTTTTTTTAGGGAGTTTTATATTTTTATGTATGTATATTATATGTATATGTTAGAGTTTTGATGTTTTATTAAATTTTAAATTGTTTGTTAACACTTTGCAATTTTGTTATTAAACCCAATAAATAAAAAACTATTTCTCTTAAATATAGACATTTATTTACAAAAAGAAATTAAAAACAATAGTGCTTATAAGTGTAGATTTTGTATATACAACCTTAAAATTGCGATTCGAGCTTATGAACTAGACTTACGATCTAAAACAATAGTCTTTTGTGTCCTATTTACAATATTTAAAATATACAAAAATAAAACCTATAAATAATAAATAAAACTCTCAATATCAAATCAATTTGCGCTTTTATACAACCACAAAAAAACATAATTTTAAAATAATTCAGTCTTCTAAGCATCTTCTGATGTTTTACTCGTATATTACATGTTTTAAAGCGTTTGTTAAAAGATACTTAAAAGCTCACACATTTAAACTGATGAGATCAAAAAATATACAAAAAATAAGTATTAGAGGAAAGTGACCAAATATGAAATACCATTTTGTTTTTACACATAATTTGCATACAAATTATAAATAAAAAAATTTTTGTAGTAATTATTAACAATCATATATTTGTCCTTTATTTTGTAAACATTTTTTAAGTTACATTAATTAATTTTAATTAATATTTAAAAAATACTAAAAAATGATAATGGTAGCCAAATATGGAATAGGTACCCCAAATATGAAATACTATAACAGTAGACTGGGCCAATCGACTTTTATTTTATTTTTATTTTTTAAATACATCGAAAATATTGTTTAGGGCGACAAACAGAAAACATCGTAAAGATTTGAGCTCTTAATATTAATATTTAGAGGTCCTTTTCCTTTAATTTAGTATAGTAGTATTATTTTTTAAAAACCTTAAAAAGTTATGAGAACGCGATAAAACAAAATGTTGCTACAGCGACGAAAGGGCTTGCTCTATGGGTATGCTACCAATTCTACTCGCAAATGGAAAAAAAAACAAAAGACAAATCCTTCTAATTGCGTGTGAGTTTCCGTTTAGGAGAAATGCCGGTATTCCATATTAGGGATACTATTCCATATGTGGTCACTTTCTTCTACCGTTTTTCAAAACATTTTTAAAATTCATTTAAGTACATATTTAATAAAATTCGTGTCATGTATGAAGTATGTTTGGCACAATAAAAAAAAATTATACTGAAAATTAAAATAGGGAGGCACAATTACGTTTACTCTATTGAAACAATTATAAACATTAGCAAAAGAACATTCCACTCGGACGTTTTTATGAATGTTTTACATGTATAGACATATTGTGATATACAACAGGTAAAACATGGATAGATTACAGATCTATTTATTTTAATAAATTATTTATTATACTTGAGGGGTTTTGGCATAACCCCAACTTGAACAGTTCGAGGTCGGAGACGCGAGAAAGGAAAATAACAGGGAAAAATTGGCAAAACTGGATAGAATCACTATGCACACTTCTAAAAAAATAAAAGTTATAATTGTTGAAAAATGTGATTCCAAATATTTTTATGCAAAATTAAAAAGCTGCAACTTAATATTAATTAAAAAGTGTAAACAGTTGTTCTAACAATACTATACACTGTATTTCTCCAGCACTTGACACTTATCTCATTTAATAACATAGTCGAAAAGATTCCAGGTGACGTTAGAAAACTTACCGTCAATATGGCGGTCATGTCATAACCCGTTTAATATATTGGATAGGTTAAACAAATAAAAAATAAATAAAAAGAATAATGTTCTAAAACAGAATTAATGTTATGGGAATAAGCAACATTTAAGTTTAGAATATTCTTTTACTTTGGAAAAAAAAATTCTAAGAAAAAACCTAAAATTTTAAATAACTACCTATTAAATTAAACATCTTGGCTTAAACTATAAAATATAAAATTATTTGTACAATCACAATATAAACATTGCGAAAAAAACAATAATAAAACAATAATCATAACAAAGAAGTAATACAACAGGGTATTGCAATCAAATCACATTTTAAATTTGAAATATTCGTCATTTAATTACTTTAAGTATTTGGCCGATATTTAAAGAATACTCGTATAAAACAATAATTAATAACTACAATTTTTACCAGTAAAAGGTAGAAATGGTTCCTTCTAAGACCGGCCGCACACATCCTACTTTCGAAGACTATTTTCTGAAAGTTGACTGATTTATAATAGATATTATATTTGACATGACGTCTTATCAGACATCTTATTAAATGTATTCGTCGCGCTCATAAAACCCAAAATCAGTTTTCCTTTAGATAATCGTATACTGTTGTAGAATTAGAAAGTAGGTAGCGTCTAGAATTGGTCCACCGGCTTTTCCGCTGAAAGTCACGTGATGCATAAAACGTCCTTGAAACGTAAATTACAGAAGATCTTGTTTTATTTCATCAGAAATCATTATTTAAATACATTTTTATTAGAAATAGGCTCAGTATTTTAGCCAAACAAAAATATTAAATTCTACATGAGATTTAAAAGCTGTTTCTTATTTTGGCTCTGACAATTTCTTATTAACTTTTAAGAAATATATTAAAATAAAAACTATGACTATTAAATGCTAAAAGTTTTATTTAAATGGGTACAGGGTTTTCATTTAAAATATGCCTCCCACTTTTCACTATAACCAACAAGGATAGAAAAAAACGTCCTGTATAAAAGTTTCATACTTATTCATCTAATACTTTTTGAGCATAAAAAACATATGAACATCAAAAACTCAAGAAAAACGGAGAGGTAAAGTTTTTTAAAATGGAACCCCTGTATAATATGTCACCATTAAAAAGTTTTTTTTATAAAGCTTTACAAAAATACCACATTTGATATATCTATTTTTAATAGTTTTAGAAATATGACCAGTTGAATCTAAAAAGTAGTAGATATAATTTTCATGAGTAATGGAAATTATATCCAGGTTTAAATGGCCATATTTCCGAAACTTTTAAAATCTTTCTTGGTTATACTTAAAAGTGGATGGCAAAATATAAATGAAAACCCTGGGCACTTTTTTTTACTTTAATAATAAATTTACTTAAATGTTATTTATTTTTCTTTGGTAGTGGTTTCCTTAGAATGACTTATTTTATTATATAAGTGGGTTTTTTGTAGAAAATAGTTTTCGTTGATGTTCCATATGTTTAACTTCCCGTGTTTAATTTTATGAATATGTATTATGGATTTTTTTCATGTTTTGAGAGTTTATATTTATTATTATAAAAATATACTTTGTTGCATTCACTACAATTAAATTTTTTAAACTAGGCACTAATATACACTTTAAATCGATAGGATGTTTCTATTTTGCATGTTTTGCAAATTATTATTATTATTATTATTATTATTATTTTAATATGTTCTTTCGCAGCAACTACAAAAAACGTTTCAACAAAATAATATCAAGTATTTTAGTCCATCAAGAATTCACGGTTACATGGAAATCTTAGGTTATGTATGGAAACCAGCCACGTGACCTAAAGATATTGGTTGATTGGTCGAACGGAAAAGCTGGTGGCCCGACTGTAGATGCTTGTGTATGCGGTCGGAATAATTTTTTCTCCTTGTTCGTAGGTTTACACCATTAATTGCTGCAGCGTCAAGGCATTACTCTACCAACTGAAAATGTAACAATTTTTGTTCTTTTAACACTTTTACAGGCATATAATTAAATGGCCTATTAGGGTACTACTTAAGGATTTTAAATATTACCATGTTAGGATTTTATTATTATAAATGCTTGGACAGAAGAGTTTTAATAAAAAGTTTACATTTAGAATTTTTAATATGAAAGTATATATATGTCGAAAAAGAACTTTTTTAATAGTTTAAACAGCAAAAGCCTGCACAGTTAAAATATTTTAAATTAGTTAAATTTTGTTTCGATATTTAGGTTTCCTTGATATTAAAGCAATTATAGGGCCTTTTAAGTTGAGAAGGCAACATACAAATAATTCTGCACTCACACATGGTGGTTTAAAGTGCCGATTTTTGTTATTTACGGCCTGACTTTAATTATACATTATAAGGGTATTATGTAGAGCTCCAGAAGTGTGGCACAGAAAACCACTTTTGTTAGAATAAAAAAAAAGAAAATTTCGCAAAAAGCAACTGGCGCCCTTAATACTTCCCAATAAGATTCAGTTGTACAAAGACAGATTAAACTTTGTTCTTTAGCTAAGGTTTTTCGGTTCTATGAGAATTTAAAAAATACGATACAATATTTGTTTATTATAAAAAATTTTAAATAAAAATAAATTTTGGGGTATCTTAAACATGTTTATAGCACTAAAAACTGTTGGTTTTTAGATTTTTTAACACAATCTACGGATTTTATTTAGACAAATAAAGCATCGCATTGGTTAAATCATTCAGAAAGTACCGAACACTCAAAAAGTGTTTACATGTAGTCGGCCATCAAATTAATTAAATTCCGGTGCTGTTTAAATTTACTGATTTAAAAATGCATTTTAAAGGGAAAATTCAATCAGCACTAGAAATTTACCGAAAACCTGTTAACCTCGTTGCACAACTGAGTCTAAGTCACTTACATTCAGTATTTCAAATACCGATTACTTCAAAAACTGTAAAAACGGTATAAGTATTTAAAAATTCATGAAAACTACTGATTAAAAACACCATTTTATTTTTGTAGTGTATCTTTTTAGAGTTGGAATACTTCTATTTGTGAAATAAACTTTAAAGTAAATAGAGTATTTGAAATACTTCGTATATATATATATATATATATATATATATATATATATATATATATATATATATATATATATATATATATATATATATATATATATATATATATATATATATATATATATATATATATATATATATATATATATATATATATATATAGAAACTTAAATGCACGGTTAAAATGTTATTAAAAATAATTACACATACAACGTGTAATAAGACATGTCACATTTAAAGTGTTTATCGCCTCTGTAAAAATATGCAGAAAACATTATTTCGGAACAATTGTATGCACATATAAAAATCTTATTATTTTAATGTTTATTCTGGGCAAGAAAAATGTATATTGTTTATGAAATATAGTATCATTCAAATATTTAAATAGATGTAATTTGTATTGGTCTTTTATTAATCATAAAAATATAAAAATATTTAAATTATCAAACCATTTCATACTTTTTCGCATTGAAACAATTTAAAATAGAGAGACACATTTATCTTTATGCCCAAAATAAACCAATATTTTACACATACCATATCCTTAAATCCTAAACGATTATCTCCCGAATAACTCTGCGCGTGCGCGAATTTGGTGTGGAGTATCCACTTTCTAAAGACTCCTCGTATGCCAAAGACATGTGCTGAGGTGGCGGGGGAGGTTTGTCGTCATCCATTTGTTCCATGAAGGGATCAGGCAAACCTGGTGCGTCCCGATACACAGCTGGCGACTCGAGACGTTTTTTTGGTTTATGAACCTAAAAGCGAAAAAAAAACAATTAAATAGAGATAACTAGAAACCAAACGCATAGCAGTAAAAATCAAATTCATTACATTACTTTTAGAACCACCAAAGAATATTTTTATGCTAGTGAATGAGTAATTTATGTTTAATAATTCATATTTTAAAAACAGACTTACTTGTGCATAGGGATCTTGTGCCTGCGGAAACGGTGCATAGTCGTCGTGGCCGCCATATTGGTCGTATTGTGGGCCGCCGTTAGCCGCCATTTTTAGTTGCCATAATGAGTCTTGAGAATCTACGCTGCCGTTGCCAGGAAGTGCTGTTGTATACCCAGCATCTAAAGAATAAATAAAAAAAGAATAATAAATATTTTTGTTACTATTCAGAAAAACACAATTTTAAAAATTGGAATACAAATACGAGTAGTAGTTATCAATAACACTCTTGCTGGCCAGAAAGTTGCTTTTAAGAAAACGAAAAATATTAAAGGCGTTTTAGCAGCGACTAGTCTAAGAATATAACTATAAACTAAATAAATGTAATTAGTATAAAGTAACCACATTTTTATTTAGACAAAGCGGGAGAGATGGAGACGAATGTTATTTCGGTATTTTGAAGAGCAAAAAAAAAGGTCCTCATTCCATACCCTACATATACAGGGTGTTTCCTAATTACGGTAAGAAAATTTAAGGGCGTATTATAAAAAAAAGATCATATTATATACGTACATAGGTTCGGAAATGTTTTGTTTTAAAAATACAGGGTGTTAAACTTCAAAAAGAAAATCAGGTTTTAAAGAACATTTTAAATATGCCTTATCCGATTTTATAAAAATTTGGCTTTGGTACTTATTGAAATAGGAAGTTAATTTAGCCCTAAACTTATTTTAATTAGTGAAATCAGTGGCTGCGTAGGATGCATTCTAGCTAAAATTAAGGACAAAAAATTTAGCTACGCCACCGACTTTTCTAGTTTATAGTCTTTCATAAACATAAAATAAAATCCGCTAAACTGCAGATTCCTAGACCATAAAAGAAACATTGTGTTATAAAGTTTTATTAGCAATTATATAACAACAAAAACAAATACTTAATTAATTAACGTTTATATTTAGTCTGACGATTTATACTAAAAAAGTGTTTTAAAAAGTTTTAATTTTTTTGAAAAGTTTAACACACTGTGTCTTTAGAACGAAAAATTTGAAGATCCATGTTTATATAAACTTTTTTTTCATAAAAATAAATTAAAGAATACGTCCTTAAATTGTCTTACCACAATTAGGAAATACCAAGTTCTCATATTAACCATAACACTTTATAAATAATTGGACATTTTCCATCGACGGGATAATTCACCAAAAAGCGGGATATTTTCCAAAATTTGGCGGGATGCGGGACAGTCTACCAAAAGAGGGACTGTCCCGTCAAAATTGGGACATGTGGTCACTTTTAGTTAGTATAAGGAAGTTATACGGTGATGATATTAAAATTCCTCTCCCCCTTTATCTTTTGAATGTGACAAGATATCGAGGTCGAGTAAATTTTGGGTAAAGGGTGTCACTTAAACTACGTTTATGCATAAAAATAATTTCTATCATGTAACCTAATACCTAGGGGGCACTAGCAAGTGTTTTTTCAAATGGAAAGGGGTCATGTAGCACCTTTAAAGGTCCTTTAATTCTCTACTCAACGATACTTCGTTTTTGAAAATCGGTCCAGCCGTTCCAGACTTAGAACCGTTTGAAATTTCACTTAAACAGAGTAAAAATAATGCAGATTTAATGTCACTAGTTTCTAAGTCTGGAACGGCTGGGCCGATTTTAAAAACAAAGTGGCGTTCAGTGGAGAATTGGAAGGCCCTTGAAACCAGGTGCAACATGACCCCTTTCCATTTGGAAAAAAGTTGCTAGTGCCTCACAGTAGGCTACGTGACCGAAATAATTTTTATGTCTAAAAGCAGTTTAAGTGACACTCTTTTGTCCTATTCAAAAGTTATAAAAAAGAGAACTTTTAAAAACCGCACTGTATGTACAAATTGGAGCTAAACTACAAACACTTGTAACTACTCTAAAACGAATGGGCAGATTTTTAAAAATAAAACGGCGATAAATAGAGAATCAAAGGGCCTTTTAAATGAAATGCTACCTGACCCCCTTTATGTTTAAAAAAAAGTTTCTAGTGTCCCCTTGTCACTAGACTACGTGACTAGAATCATTTTTATGCCAAGAAGTAGTTTTAAGTGACACACTTTTACCTTAATTTTACCCGATCTCGATATCTTGTCCCGTTCAGAAGATAAGGGAGGGGGGACTTTAATACCCTCACGGTATATGAATAATAGATAATGTATTTTACCGAGATAATTCCAATCATTTCTGGGTTCTCCATAATGTCCATAGCCGTTTTGAGTGGCGGCGTAGACAGCTTTTGGTCCTCCAGAGCCAGCTGCAGGTCGAGTGCCTGGTTGTCCAGACCCGGCGCATAGTATGGGGGCGGGGCCTGGTTCTGGAACAGAGGTGAATTTAGCTGTAAATAATAAAGTTATGTCACTGAAGAAATATTCCTATGAAGCATACACTTCTAATTTTTCAATATTAAAAAAGTCAGATAAAATTATGAAGTATATTTATTTATTATTACATATTATCACGTTTATCATAACTATGACACCAATTAAAAAAATTTAATGTCGAAATCACGGTATAAATATGTTAATTGTCTAAATAATTTTTTTAGGAATAATCTACTTAAAATACAAAAATATTAAGCTTTGCTCCTGTACTAATGGGTTGTTTACAAAGGGTAATTTACATAGAGATTATTTTCTTAAAAATAAATACTTACAATTATTGGTCACTCTCTCTTTAAAGTACCAATTTCCTTCTTATGGGTAAGGGGTACGAAAGCATTAAACAAAAAAAATGGTAATTTAAATAAAGTTATAGCTGTAATTTAAAGTATTTGAAACAAAAACCCATAAGAAGTAAGCTAGTATTAAAATCTACCAAATAAATCATAATTTATAAATTTAAAACATAAAAGATTGCAGGCCTTACCAGGAGCAAAACACTTATCTATAATTTAAAAGAAAAACGTACTATGCTACCTAAACCATATAATGTAAAATATTTACCTGTTGCCCATTCCCATTTGCAGGTATAATGGTAGGCCGCACGGAATCCATTTCCAAATCTTTAGCTTGTTGCGCTTTCTTGCCGTGTTGCGCTCTCCTGCACCTGCAGAAGACTAGTAACAGTCCGGCGCTGAGCAGGAACAAAGCGCAAGTTACTATGATCGCAATCAACGTTGGAGTCGTAAGGGCAGATGCTTCACGCAAAGAATTCGCATATCCCACTAGAAAAATTAACATCATTAGATACAAGTAAAAATAGAAAAATTCGGCATAATTTAGACTGTTCACAAAAGAATGAAACAGAGACATTTAGGAATTTTTCATTAATGCAATGAATTGTAATAGATTGCTTTGACATGAACTTACATTCGGCTTCGGCAAATTCTCCACAGTGATCGTGATGCGTCCTGAGACAAAGCTTTACTCTCACTCTGGGGCTATATTCGTCCATTCCGATTGGTTCGTCCACAAGTGACCTACCTAAGGCGTTGCCAAATCCTCTTGTCATCTTATCTAAATTCTTCTCTTTGTATGTTGGTATCAAACCGGAAACCTAAGACAAAATTATATTTAATTAAGTCTTTAAGTTTTTTTTTAATACAGTAAAAATATATTTTTTCTTATATTTTATTTATTTGTGTTTTATTATTTGGCAACAACCTATTTCTATGTGGTAATATTTATAAATAAAACGGAATGACTATTTACCTGTAGAGGTAGAGTGTCGATAACCTGCCAGGCAGTAACGGGGTGATTTTCATTGCTGATAGTTTCAACGACGGCGACTAAAGGTAGACAAGTCGCGGGTACATTGATGGAAAGCATGTTTGAGGATCTGTCATAGGCCACTCTTTGAGGAATCGGAATGCGGTCCACTCTGGTTGTGGCTCGAATTTCTTGCGAGTTTTCTCCAATGCCTTTGGTGTTAAGAGCTTTAACCTAAAAGAAATGCAATTAAAACTTGTCCAATTTTACTGCAATCAACCATATTCTTAGTTTATGTTATTTATAATGTGGCTTTTTTACCTTAAATAAATAAGTCTGATGTTGATCCAAATGGCTGACATTACAAGGCATATTCTGTTGGCAATCGACCTCTGCCCAATCGGAATTCTTTGACACCGGGCCGCATCCTTCTACCAAAATGTCGTCTTCTCCAGGAACCTTCTTGTACGATACGAAATATTTGGTGTTGTAGACACCACCATTAAATCCGGGTTCCCATCCCAGCGTAACGAACGTTGGACCAGTATATAGCGCGGCCAGTTTGGTTGGCTTCTCTGGGGGCCTTTAGGTTGCAGGCGAATTTTGGTTTCGATTTTTCCAAGACTATTTACCACCTTAAAAAATATTGCCATCAGTATTTTAAAATCTTTGAATAATATTAAAACCGTTTTATACAGCGTGTCTACTTAAGTTCGCACTATATGGAAAACTCTTTTATAATTAATTTTACGAAAAACCTTATTCATTAAAAAATTTTTTATAAAGAATAACTTTTTTCGTAAAATTAATAATAAAAAGTTTTTCATATAGTGCGAACTTAAGTAGACACGCCGTATTACTATCTTTGTGCAGTACTCACCTGGCAATTATAGTCACCATAATCCTGCTTCTTGATGTGAGACACCCTCAATACACTAGTGTATATGTCGTCTTCCTCCGGAGTGGTTTGGGCGACATAATGTCCTTCAGAAGAAGAGTGCAACGGACTCACGTTATTTCCAAAGAACCACTTGAACTCTGGCTTTGGGTACGCCTGAACTCTGCACACGACTTCTGCCGTTTCCGATATGTCGTAAGCAACTTTGTTATACTGATGAAGAACGATTGGTTCATCTGAAATAAATATACAACTTAAAGATGAGTTTTTTTATAATTTTGTTTAATTTTCAGTAAAAAAAACAAAAAAGAAAATATTAATAATATTTTATCTTAATAAAAAAAAACAATATATTGCTTACGTTCAATTTTCAAATGCATTGTAGATTCGGTTCTGCGTACTTCATTTTCAAAGCTACAGGTGTACACTCCCTGTCCGACGGAAGTAGTTCATTGCCACTAGGTCTGGCTTTACCGTTAAATCTTAAAACACTCTGTACATTAACTGCTCCATTGTTAGATTCTGAATATTCAGTTTTAACCTAAAATTGTATTTAATAAAAAGTATTAAAATAATGGGTATCTAAACAAAAAATGAAGATAATGCTTAATATTGACCTATCTAGGGTAGGCATGCTGTAAAGTACTCTGTGAAAAATAATTACCTCAAACATGTTAGCATCAGCTGTTAATTCATCGTCATCTTTTAGCCATTTTACAATAGGTCTAGGTTTGCCCTTGGCACTGCAAGCCACTGAGAAGTTAGGGTCACCAACTTGCTTAGTTTCCAAAGGTTTGAGCTTATATTTGAAGGTTGGGGGTTGGTGGACCTCCAAGTCAACGGATGCCATCTCACCAGGACCTAGAGTATAATTAAATAATTTAGTTATTGATAAAAAGTCTAAACTTACTTGTTATAAAGAAATGTACTATCTGTAGTACTCACCTAATTCGTTGGTGGCCTGACAGTTGTAAGTTCCTTCTGCCGCCAAATTGGCATTAGCAATGGTGTATTTGGTACCAGTAGCAAGTATGATCGTTTGACCATCGGATCCTACTCTCAACCACCTCAAATAAAAAAATAATAAAATTTAATTTATTTATCATTTCTTTGAAATATTTATCGTAATTTTAAAAGTTTATATTGTAGTTATTAATAAATAATAAAAAAAAACCTTTAATATCTAAGTGATTCAATAATGCTAACCTGTACTGAGGTGCTGGCCACCCAGGTGGTGTAGCAGCACAACTTAGTGTAACTGCACCTCCCTCAGACACTACTGGTCTACTTGGTGACACCCTCGCCCTTCCTGGACGATGTCTAACCAACAGAGCCACTGATGCATTCCCTACACGCTCCGACCGGCGAGCTCCTTGTCCGGAAGGTGTAAGAATGTTAACAGCGCGACAAACGTAAGTTCCAGAATGTTCTGCAGTGACATGAGACAGGCGCAGCGTATCACCGGTTTGACGAAAATCGGGCTTTCCATCTTTAAGCTAAAAAAATACAAACAAAAAATATTTTTATTTCAGTTAAAAACACACATACAGGTTGTCCGCTAAATAATAGTACACAGAAAAACCAGATTTCTTGTGTGCAAATATTAGAATTTACCCAAACATACCTACATCCCAAAGTCAATAATTAGAAAGATACAGGATGTCGAAGTAAAAAAAATATTTTTAATTTATTTCAAGAATTTTCGATTTTTGAATATTTTCATAAATCCCGGTATCTAGGGATTTTTAGACATTTTAAATGGTTTAATGCAACCAAAAAGTATATGGAAGAATACATTAAATCATCCCTAAAGGTTCATGTTATTAATTAGCTGACACCCTGTATTTTTGCAAATAAAGAAAGTAACTAAATAGGAGTACCCACGAGATTACCAGCAAGCCTGATATTTTCTTGAAAAGTGTTACACAAGTTTGAATTTTTGGTCGGATGTATGGTTTGATAAAATGCAGATTTCTGATGTTTCAGATTTTGTGTGGCACATCCGGTTTAACCGAAAGATTTCTCAATTTTCCTTTTTAAATGAAACACCCATGTATTTTTCTAAAAATTTTAGTTAGTATTAGTTTTTGAAAAAATTGAGTTCGAAAATGTCATGTTAACCGTCATTTGTATCGATTTGTTAAAAGAAATGAAGGTAGAAAGGATTTATTAATATTACCACATAAATTGACTTTTAACAGTAAAGAACTTCAATAATTTATATGGAAACCACTATCTTAAACCCTAAATTTAAACTTAACACTCATTTCTCAATCTTTTTGTTAATTATATCCTATCTCTAAACCTAGTAGTTTAGAGGTTATTTATAGTAAAACGATAAAAAATATAATTTCTTTACAATTTTTAAGGCAGCAATTATTATCTTAAAAACTATAATGTTTAAAGATAGGATATAATTACCAAAAAATATTGATAAATGAGTGTTAAGTTTAAATTTAAGGCTTAAGATAGTGGTTTTCTTTAAATTACTGAAGTTCTTTGCAGCCGAAAGTCAATTTATGTGGCACTTTCGAGAAAACCGGAAATTATATTTACACGGCGATAGGATATAAGGTTCATTAAACATGTGTGAAAAATCGCTTAAGCCCTTTTATATCATCATTTGTTTTTTAAGAAATCGATAAAAATGGCAGTTAGCATGACATTTCCGAACGTCAATTTCTCAAAAGCTAATTAAGATAGGCATAACATATGGTACATGTATTTCCTTGGAGTTTTCTGTAGAATTGGATTTTAGAGAAACATTTAGGGTATTCTATCTAAAATAGCAAAGTTAATAGCACTTTCGGTAAAACCGGTTGTGCCACATAAAATCTGAAACATCATAAATCTGCATTCTATCCACCTATACATCAGATCAACAATTCAAAATCGTAACACTTTTTCAGAAAATAACAGGCTTGCTAGTAATCTCATGGGCACCCGGTATAATAGCTATTACTGTAAATTAACATAATATCGGGATCTCAAAAAATAGAAAAAAATGACATGTAAGTATTTGCATATAATAAATAATAAAACTTAAATGAAGTCATGTTTAAAAATTATTTTATACAGGGTGTCCAAGAATATGTGGGCAATCTCTCGGAGTCAAATAGAACACGTTATAATAATGTGACAAGTTTCTATAATTTT
This sequence comes from Listronotus bonariensis, assembly GCA_014170235.1. Classification (NCBI taxonomy): domain Eukaryota; kingdom Metazoa; phylum Arthropoda; class Insecta; order Coleoptera; family Curculionidae; genus Listronotus; species Listronotus bonariensis. The sequence continues at coordinate 177,915 of JACEGR010000436.1, read as the reverse complement.
CTTTCCTAAAACCCCTCTTTGCAGAGATATGTGTCCTTAAAGGACGACCCTGGAAATTGGTTTTTCTTGAATAAATTTTATACTACTTGGTTTAACGAAGCCAGGAGCGGACTAACCCTTACATAATAGTGTAAATTATTTTTTATCCTGTATAATAAAGAAATAAAATTGGAATTTTGGGTCACCTAAAAAAGGTACTCTTGTTAAATGTCGATAAATTAAAGCGTTTTCGACAAAAACAAGTTTTTGTTTAGTAGGGACATCTAAACACATTAGGTTATTCTGTTGCAAATGGTACTAAAAAATAATATTATTGCAGCATTGTGGAGGGTCCCATTCGATAATTAAAGCTACAGAGTGCACGAAATAAGATGGAGCCCATGTCGAACCGACAAACAAAATTCTTAAATACAACCCTATTTAAACAGAATGTTGTTTTTCTTGAAAACGCTTAACTTTATCGATATCGAACAGAAGTACCTTTTTTTTAGCTAACAGTTTAAGCTATTTAAAATTTATGTTTTTATTCCATTATTATAAATAATTAGTAATACTGTGTAATGGGCGAATGTTTAACAATGATACAATTTTAAGGAGTCCTAACTGGTATTTATCATATTAAAAAATATTTTATTATATCAAGCAATACAAAAGTTATTCAAGAAAAACGAGTTTCAGTGGCGTCCTTTAAGAGATTGCCCACATACACCCTGTAAATTTGAGGGCGTATTCCTGGTCCAATTTTATTAAAAAAAAACATTGGTCCGGAAATGCTTTGTTTATAAGATACAGGGTGTTAAACTTTAAAAAGAAAATTGGGTTATTATTAATATCTTAAATATGCCTTATCCGACTTTACAAAAATTTGGCTGTGGTATTTGTTAAAAAATAAAATTTATTAAGCCCTAAATTAATTTTAATTAGCGGGAATAGTTGCGGCGTTGGACAAATCTCAAGTAATATTATTGACAAAAAAATGTACGCCACCGACTTTTTGGCAACTTTTATATTTGTTTTGGCTTAAGTACCTAAAAATAAAACTTTTTGTGTGTTAATATTTTTTGATAGCTTTGCTTAGTTTTCCAGAAATAAAAATAAAATCCGCTAAAATGCATATCTCAGGATACATTAGGACATTTTTTCTTTTAAAAATATGGTGTTTTAACTTTCTATTAGCCATAATGTAACAACAATAATATTTAATTAAATCACGTTTATATCTATAGTAACAAATTTTACTAAAAAAAGTGTTTTAGAAATTTTTAGGTCTTTTGAAAAGTTTCTGTATCTTGAGAACGAAATATTTGGGGACCTATGTTTATATAAACTTTTTCTCATAAATATACAGGGTGTTTCCTACGTAGGGTACAAAACTTAAGGGGATGATTTCTTTTTATGAAAAAAGATCCCATAAATATATGTCCATCTTCATTTCTGAGATATAGAACGTTAAAGTTTTTAAATAAAGTATATATATATTTTTAATATCTTAAAAATCTTTTAACCGATTTGGATAAAATTCGGTACACTTATTTAATGTAATAACGCATTTGTAAAACTCTACCTAGATTAAAATAATAGGGCCCAATAACTTCTCAGTGGGCACTACATCCAATATTATTAACAAACAAAAGTACGCTACTGACTTTTTATAAAGATATTATACATTTTCCACATTAAGCAATAATAGATGCAACTTTATAGTCTCTTGCATTTTCTTCGTATCTCGCTTTGTTTTCGAGAAAAAAAATTAAAGCCACCTAAATTATGCCAAAAAGTAGCCCTAAACCAGAGTTGGGTAGTTTTCGAATACTCAGTATCCTGAATAGTATTCAGAATACATTTTGCCGGTATTCGAATAGTATTCGAATACATTTGTGTTTGGTTTGGTATTCGATATTCGGTATTCGGGAGAATACCTTTTGGTTAGTATTCGGGATTCTGTATTCGAATACTTTAGAAGTATTTGACGAATATTTGTTTTGAGTATTCGAATACCGACGTTCCGAGTATTCGAATACCAAAATTGTCATGATTAAAATACCAAAAGGGAAGAAAAATAGAAAAAAAATGAGATTTTTTAATCATACGTTTTTTTATAGTATTCGAATCTTTTCGTTTCCAGTATTTGAATACTTTTTTCTTTCAAGTATTCAAATATTCTGTATTCAAATACTTTCTTTTTCAGGCATTCGTATTCAAATACGGATTTCGAGTATTCGACCCAACTCTGCCCTAAACACCATAAAATAAAATCTTAAATTAAAAAATTATCAACTTTAACCGTAGTAAAAAGGAAAAATGACAATTTTTGATAAAATACACGACTATCTATTTATTTGAAGACAAATAATTGTTTTATTTTTATTTTTGATTTTTATACCATGTTGTCTGCGAGTACAGGGTATTCGATTAGGAGGAAAAATGGCATATTTCTTACTTTCCCCATATTTTTAAAAAAATTCAAGATAGCCAATCGATGTATTTTTGCTCGGAGAATTTAAAAATCATATTATTAAAACAATGCATGAAAAACAAAAGACTAACACCATAAATGTTGTATTTTTAAATGGAACACCATATTTATTATTATATTTTTAAAATCTATGGTCAATTCTAAGCGTTTTTATTAAGGGTGCTACATGTTTATCTTTTACAAATATTAATGTATCTTCTTGCTTTACTGGCATTTTCTCTACACTTGTAATATAGCGTTACTATCTGTAGTTTTTCATCTAGCGAATAATTTATTTTAAAAAACCAGTATATAAATCCACCAATGGGTAAACATTTTAATGACTTTGACGTATTATGTAATCACCTGTATTACCTTTATTGTGTATCAATATATATATTTAAATATTATTAGCTTCTATAAGGGTCGACAACCCACAAAACAGTTAAAGGCATACATAAAGTACGCCGCGTATCACGCCTCAATTTAGGAAAAAATGGGACCTTTTCGGTCCTGGTCCCTTATTAAAAAATTCTTAGAATTAAGAAAAGAATTCAAAAATATAATTATTAATATTGTGTTACATATAAAAATGCAACGCTGATGGCGTAGTTCTTTTGTTTTTTATGCAATTGTTAATTTAATACGATTTTCAAATTCCCCGAGCTAAAATACATCGATCGGTTATCTTAAATGTATTTAAAAATATGGAGAAAGTCAAAAAATATGTCATTTTTCCTCTTAAATGGAATGGACTTTTTAGAAGAAATTAAAGTAGCTTTAATTTTTTTCTTAAAAATGAAGGTAGATACTAAGAAAAATCAAGACACAAAAAGTTTAATTAGAAAAAAATATTAAAATTTTCTAAAAGTCAGTGGCTTACCCTTTTTACAATAATATGGGCTGTGGTGCCCACTGAGACGCCACTGGACCCAATAATCCTAATCTAGGCAAAAGCTTTGTAAGCCCTTTACTACACTTAATAAGTGTCCCAAATTTTATCAAAATCGGTTAAAGGGTTCCTAAGATGTTTAACAGATACCGACTTCTTTTGAAAAAATCTGTATCTCAGAATTGAAATAAGTCCAGACATATGCTTATAGGAATTTTTATTTATAAAAAGACGTAAGAAAGCACCTTCTTAAGTTTCGTACCCTAGTTAGAAAGCACCATATAGGTATGTATGTAAATTTTTATTTACCCATTCAGTAGTGACAGGATCAGGATTAGCAGTAACATTACACTTAATATAGACTGATTCTCCTTCTTCGGCCTCTTTAGTTTTGGCCTCTAAAGTCACAATCGGGGCGTAAGAACATCCAAAGTTATTTCTCCTTCTCCCACATGGCCCAGACCATTATCAGCACTACACATATATTTTCCTGACAAACAAAAAATATCAAATTAGGACAATAAAAAAAAATAAAACTATAAATTTTAAAAGTAAAGAACTTCTACATTCTTTGCAGATGTAAGTTATACCGGGTGTCAACAAATCTATGACAAGCCATAGCTTATAAAGTATTAGACATATCAAAATCACATTTAATATAGGTAAATGGTATGGAAAAGGGGACTTTACGCACATTCCTTATCTTTTGGTTACTTCCAGTTAAATCGGAAATGACTGCAATTTTACATTTTTAAATGGAACACCCTCTATATTTTACCATTTTTGGATTCCCAACACAATTCTATATAGTAATTTGACATTTTTAAGTTTTTACGCCTACTAGATTTTTTGAGAACTATTTGTAGTAGTGCATCTAGGTGGCTATGCTCCTTTAGATTCGTCAAAAAATCATTTATTTAAAAAGTGCCTGTTCTAAAAAGGGTTTCCATTTAAAAGATAATAGTTAGACACAAAAATGGCAATTTGCCAAATTGTCTTATTTATTTCTATTTTTCATATTAGTCACTAAAACTTTGCAATTGTATTTTTCTAACATCACCTAGGGTAAATAGAATAGTTTTCATTCAATCATGGCCACCTAGATGCAATAATAAAAATTGCCCAAAAAAAAGTAGCCTTGAAATATTATTTTTAAATGTCACATTATGACTTAGAATTGTCTCATAAATCCAAAAAGGATAAAATATACAGGGAGTTACGTTTACAAATTCAGAGCTAAAGTAATTTCCGGTTGAACCGAAGTGACTGGAAAGTGAAAAATGTGCGTATTACCTATATAGATGGGTCCACATTTAATTCATTCTGAAAGCAATACTGCAAAGTACACAAAAAATGATAAAGTAAACAAACCTTTTCAAAGGCACATAGCCTCTGACAGAGCCTGATTACATATTTTTAGATATAAAAAAAACATTGCTTAAACACGTATCTCGTACTTAAAAAACATCCTCATTTTTCGCCTCTGGCCTGCTATAAAACCGGTGGGCACGTGGCGTGGAACTAGAAACTCGTCGGGTTGAATATTTATTGCTGCAATAAATCATTGTTCACAAAAGGGTCTATTAACTTTATCATTTTTTGTGTACTTTGCGGTACTGCTTTTAGAATGAATTAAATGTGGACCCATCTATACCAAGTTTATTTTAATATGTCTAATACTCTAGGAGTTATGCCTTGTCTAAAAAATTCGTTGACAGCCAGGTATAAGAATTCTTGATTATACAAATAAATCACAGAAACGTATTTTTACTTTACACTTAAGAGGATACCGTAGCACGTTAAATTAGCTAAAACGCGATTCGCTGCCGTTTTTTAAATATTTGTTTTGAGATAAAGTTGTACATAGAAAAGTTTCTTAAAATGATCCAAAGATTATCGGAAAGTTAATTGATTTTTGGTAATGGTAATAATTAACACATTAAATTTCCCAAAATTACAAAACCCTAAAAATAACCAACTTTCCGATAATCTTTGGATCATTCTAAGAAACTTTTCAATATACAACTTTTTTCTCAAACAAATATTTAAATAATAAAAGCGTGTTAAAAACGGCAGCGAATCGCGTTTTAGCTCATTTAACGTGCTGCAGCATCCCCCTAAATTTTAAAATTAAGTCTTTTTAAATAAGAGTTTCTTAATTTAATAAAAAACATCATTTTACTTACCAGCATCTTGGATAGATACTCTATGTATCACATGATTATAATTCGAGCTGATGAACCTACTATTTCTCATCCATCGGACTCCATTAACTTTTGGTTTAGCATCAACTGAGCACTGAAGCGTTGCTTGAGAATCTCGTTCAACTCTAAGATTGGGTTCTCGGGACCAACAGTGATTCGAGGAATATCTGAAAAAAAAATATGTATAATATGTATTTATTACTTTACTCTAACCTATTAAATACACTTATAGAAATAATTTAATCTAATTTTAAACGTCCGATGTTTAAATAGCAAAATAGGTCTAGTTATATGGCGTTGACATAGATGGCGACAAAAATTCCGAAATTACTATCACAAAAAAAATACCTACATTTTTCCTTACAGGTATCCAGATAATAGCAAGAGAATTAGTTTTTTTACTTTGTCAATACAAAAATACGAACTTTATAGTAATTTTTATACTACAGAAAAGTGCCTTGCCATTTAACTTTTATTCTTAAATTATGGGTTAGGATCTAAGATAACAAGCGGAAGCATCGAGCAGAAAGTATCATATCTTTGTACTGGTAGCCGGTACTGGCTACAATATTTTTTGGTCAACAACGTTTTGAAACCGGTTTATATACATAAGAAACGCTCCGCGGATAATATTTTGTTCGTTTCGAGCGGCAGCGGCAGGGCTTTTTGCTTACGTATATTGCAGCCGCCTAATTTAAAAAGACAAATTCTATTATGCTACCATAAAGATCAAACGCAGTGCTCTCACACTCTCGGTTTCCGCTGGCCGCTGACGCTTGGTATCGAGCATGGCCTAACTAAACCTTGCTATAAGAGAAAAGTGTCTATTGTTTTTATGGCTGAAGGAAGAAGGTTTCTATTAAAAAAAAAAGAATATTATTTTTATACGTGCGATTGCTATTTATGAAATATCTTTTTTCTATCTTTTGACATTCCACGAAGGCATATGCCTAAATACCAGAGTACCGTGGGTGTCGGGTTATTAGATGTTTAACCCATCGGTCCCCCTGTTCCGTCAACGTTGTCCAAGCACTGAAACATGCAGTTATGCATTTCACAGTACCTTTTAGACAACGCGGTAGTGCCACCACGGTCGTTTTAAATAACTACTACCTAAATATGTCTCCCCGCTGGGAATCAGAACCGTCGACCTCTGGCTTCGAAGATCAAATCTCTGTCCACTGCGCCACGGAGGAGACAATCTATTGTAAAAATACTATGTCTTACAACAAGCTAAGAGGCAAACAAAGTTTAAGATTTGATACGGATTTTCAAAAATATCCATATTTTGATTTTTGGGCTAATTCTACTTGTGGAAAAAAAAGAATTTCTTTTTGTAATAATTAGCTGCCACTATCTGCAATCTTTATGAAGCTAAATTTTTAGTCACGAGAGGTCCCGAAAAAACAAGAAATGTAGGAAAATTATAAAACACACTTAGGGGCGTCCATAAATTACGTGAGACATTTCGGGGGCTAGGGGTCGAAGTAAATCTCACCATGGTTAACGAATTTTGGGGCAGGTCTCCCTTGGAAAATGTGATGTAGTGTTACTTTTTGCGTGGATGAACTTTTTTGCTCTTTAAAATAACTTCGGCTACAAAACAACTACAATAAATTTCGGTTTGAGAAATGGTTTCTTTTGGCATTCCCATAAATCTCACGTGAGATTAAGGGATGGGGAGGGGGTTGAAGAAAATCTTGGCAAATTTCACCTGGCAGAGAGGGAAGGGGCAAAAATGTGAAAAACCCCTCACGTAATTTATAGACGCCCCCTAATTTACTGAAATTTGTTAGTTTAGATGTTATTTTCATTAAGTTTATTATTTGGTAACGTTAGGTAATTGGAAATAAATAATATAAATGGTAATTTTGAAAATGTAAAATTTTCTTATGATTCTACTTAAGGGGATGCCGTAGCACGTTAAATGAGCTAAAACGCGATTCGCTGCCGTTTTTTAAATATTTGTTTGAGAAAAAGTTGTATATTGAAAAGTTTCTTAAAGTGATCCAAAGATTATCGGAAAGTTGGTTATTTTTACGGTTTTGTAATTTTGGGAAATTTAATGTGTTAATTATTACCATTACCAAAAATCAATTAACTTTCCGATAATCTTTGGATCATTTTAAGAAACTTTTCTATGTAAAACTTTTTCTCAAAACAAATATTTAAAAAACGGCAGCGAATCGCGTTTTAGCTAATTTAACGTGCTACGGCATCCTCTTAATAAATTAGGTATACGTAATCTAATGAATTTTATTTTTTTCTTACAAACTTAGCAAGATACTAAAAATGTTAAGGGAAAAACAAGTTGTATTTTGATTTGCCTAAAATAAAGAAAATATAAGAGTAATATAAGTCAGTGGCGTACACTTTCTTTTATCAGAAACATTCGTTACGGTGCCACTTGAGATGCCACTAGACTTAATAAATTTCATAAAGTTACAGTTAAATTACCGTCTTAATGCTACAAATAACACTACCATATTGCATTAAAAATGATTGAGGGATATTTAAAATATTAATAAAAAAACGATGTTCTTTTAAAAATTTTAACATCCTGTATTTTCAAAACTATGCATATTATGTTTTTTTTCTTGAAATTAGCTCAATAATAAGCCCTTAAATTAAACGGCAACCAGAGTTGGGTAGTATTCGAATACTCGGTATTCTAAATACTATTCAGAATACATTTGTGCGATATTCGAATACTATTCGAATAGAGTTATGTGTTTGTTATTCGGTATTCGACGAAATACTTTTTTGGTCAGTATTCGGTATTCTTTATCGTTTTTAAATATTCTGGTATTCGAATAGTGGTATTCAAATACCGATATTGGAATACTGATAATCAAATACCTATATTCTGGTATTTAAATGCTGAATTTAAATACTGTTTGTTTATTTTATGAATATTCCGTTACTTTTCATGCATGTTAAAACATATTCGCGGTGGTTTTGTCGACGACGGGGTTAAATTTAATATAAGTCATATATATATATCATCGTTTGCAAACTAAAAGTTTAGGAAGTTAGTTTTACAAATTAAAAAAAAAAAATTCAATATGTTTTTTAAATCTTGATTTGTTGTTTCCATGGTCCTAATAAGTAAGTAATTTTGAACAGATATACATTTATTTTTGCAAACAAAAATATATCTAAATTAATTATTTTAACTTCTTTGATGTTTTGCTATTAAAAAAAAACAAGTAACTTTTGAAAACTATGTTTTCTATGTATTAAACATTTTTGCAAGTAAGTGTACAGTTGTGATATTTTTTCTGTGGTACAGTGTACACTGTCCACATATTATTCTTAAATTGTTGTTTATAACAAATTCACCAAAGCAAATCGACTTAGAGGTACTAATTTTTTTAACTACCTTAATGTTTTTTTCCAGAAAAGGTTAGACTAATATGTATTTATCTCCATTTTGCACAAAATGGATGTGTTTAATAAATTTTATTATGTCAGTTTAAATCATGAGTATCTGGTAGATTGTAGATAGTATGTACATGTATCCTCATTCCAAAAGTGAAGTCAATAGTTTAAAAAAAAATAGTTATTTTGGGAAAATTTGGAAGACGTCTTGTATGCTTGAAATGATTAGTTTTTAAGCAACAACAAGGTTGCCACTTCATTTTTGTTATGGAAAAACGTAGAGAAATAAGAATGAGTTGCCTTTTCAAGAGAAAGGGGTTTTTTCCTTTTCAGTATTCATAAATACCTAATCGTGGTATTCATGAATACCGGGTATTCGAATACTTTTTTGTACGTATTCGAAAATATTCGATATTCGAATACTTTTTTTTATGGTATTCATATTCGAATACCAAATTTCAGTATTCGAACCAACTCTGACGGCAACCCTGTATATTTTGGTAAATTGACTCTAATTTTTTAATTATCCTGTATAATAGGATTACAGTATTACTTTCTGTATATGCAGAGCATGTTACCTTACTTAATTATATAACATGTTTCTATCTGCTATTTTAGTCCAATAAGACTGATACGATTTTTGTCCTGAAATCCATATGTCTTAACGCACTATGCGACGTTTAAAAAATAAAGAAAAGTATTTGATACTCGCAAATGGTTAAACTAAAAACGTTTTTTTTTCATTCATTTAAAAAATAATTAATATAGTGCCTACAGTCCCACTGTTCTTTCTTTCGATTTGCCTGTAAATATTTGTTAAAATTGATTACAGCTAATCCATAAAATATCCATTTATAAATGAAACAGCAGCTGTGATTGTTTCCACTTTAAATGTATGAAATTTTAATGAAATTCTTTTGGACTGCTTCAACCCGCACAAATAATAGATTTGTTTATTAAAGTGCGAACTGCAGTAGCTGAATGAAAGTCAATACGTAAAATAATAATTTTTGAGGATTAAACAATATTATTTGGCTAGCTCCTATCTAAAATGTAAAGAATTTTTGGTTAAAAGATTTATTAATAGACGTGGCGAAAGCAATTTTATTAGGTCAACCTGCTCTGCAATATGTCACTGCATTGCATTGCTTTTTAACGTAACAATAATCATAGGATACTATTTCCTATAGATACCAACATGATAAGGATAATTCTTGCTTATTACGCTTGTGATGGATTGTAAAAATACTGAAATTACCATTGTTACATCTGCTCTGTTTCGTCTAGCTATTAAATATTTATCAGATTTATTGATAATATTATATAATTTGAAATGTTTTAAGCCATTTCATTTTAACTAAAAAATTTTATTATAAAATATTATTTTTAAAATATGTTCAGACATTTAAACCTTAGAATGGTTTTCCTTTGGATTGGAATCAAAAATAAATTTGCAAAAGAAATACATGGATTTATTATGCTAAACAGAAAATTAGATGAGAATCCTTGTTTTATTTGTTTTTTGTTTATGTAATTAATAATCTTTAAACAACTTACATTGCACACTTAACGACACAGTAGCCGTCAATACTTTGTCTTTGGCCAGAGCCCTATTCCAGACTTCGCATCGAAATACTGCTTCGTCGTCTTCTTTCTTCGGAGTTATTGTTAAGCTGGCAGTGGTCGGTTGGTCGCGTGATCCCCCATTTTTAAGAGCTGCTTCTAATGGATATACTGAACCTAAAAAATACCATTAAAATAAGGCGTTAAATCAGATATTGGTATTGTGTGTCTTCCTGAGTAATACATTAATTTTTTTGTACAAAATTAAAAAGTTATTTTTATATTTAAATTATAAAGCAGCTTCAGAAGGTTTGTTTTCTTGTAATCTTACACACAAATATTCTTAAAAATAATTTTTAAAGCAGTCTGGATTCTCAAGAGGCAACAGACAACGTCTTAAATCCATCTAATTTTTCCTGCAAATTAGAAAATCGCGACCATTAGGCGTGGTCCTCTCCATAAACAGGAGTTTTTACATCGGGAGAAACAAAGTCATATAAAAGCAGCGCTACATAATTTAAAAGAAAAAAGTGAAGCCCACTCAACAGATTTGCTTTCAAAAAGAGTTACATCGGTTAGTTTAGCTTTTTAAGTATATGTTTTCATTATCTTTGTTTAGTACGGTCTTTTTTAAAAATTGCGGTCACAATATTATCCTTAACATAATTACAAAATTAGTGTGTCTTAAAACATTAAAAAATATTATGACTACTTGAAATAATATTAATTTGTTAATAATTTTAAATGCAATATGCTATTTTTTTTAAAGCTATATCAAAACCAATTATTTTTTTATCAAAACAAGGTGTATATATATTTTACAATATCAGAATGACCTGATGATTGGAATAAAGCCTGTTTTATTTCCATGACAATGCTGCTAAGCTGGGTATTGTTTTACAAAGTGTAAATTATCAAAGCTACCCTTTTCAGGCCGGGAAAAAATTAATTTAAATCACAATCGGCCAATTTGGGCCGCCCAAAGCCAACTAACTCGTTATAAATGTAAATATTGACGTCCATTTGCATATAGATTGGACTTTTTGTGTTTTAAAATATTAACTACGTTAAACTGGAACCATTATATTTTTGCGTCAATTGACTATACCTAAACAAGGCAATTTACAAAAATATTTGATTTGATTGGAATAATTTTGCTTGTTTTTTAACTTAACAAAAATCACTGGGGCTGTAAAAGAGGAATTTAATTATTACAATAACAAAACGGCAACTCTGTCATCAGGGTTAGACCAAACTAGACCAAACCAAAGAATGAGGTAAACAGAAATCAGAAATTTGGCCTATTTTGCACAGTTGCAAGTCTTCTTAGTAATATAAATTGATTAAATACCGATAACCAAGATGTTTTCTGCAATAAAGCACTAGAATTTATCGGTAATATTCCTCTATCCTTAGAAATCCGGTAGTGTGTGTGTAGGTTATTTCTCTATAGTGAAGCAGATTATATAATTTTTAAAAAATCATCGGTCTAGTATACTTCATTAATTAGAAATCCATTTTTTAATGTATGCTTTAATGTGAAAATTTAGCAAAGATTAACAATTAAGACTTCATCGTGATAAGAAGACCCTGTTAAGGTGGTACATTAAAACCGAAAACATCTTTGCAACACAAAACAAAGAAAGCAATCCTGCGAGCAATATACGCGAAGGACTAAGCTAAACGACACAACTCTTCCTTGAAAGCTAATCTGGCGTTGGCTTTTTCGCTGTGCACTTTTTCCTGCTAAATTATGCAGCGCTGCTTTTCTGCTACCTCGTTTCTCCCGATGTAAAAACGTCTGTTTATGGAAGTGGCTTCCGCTTAATGGATTCACGTGTTTTTCTAATTCGCAGGAAGAATTAGATAGGCTTAAGATGTTGTGTATGAGCTCAAGAGAGCCCGAACTGATTTCCAAATTAGCTTAAGTGTTTGTCTAACGAATTAACGGAAGTATTAGGGACGTTTTTAAAGAGTAACCACATCTAGACGAGTAAATGCCCTAGATGTAACAATATACAAATATAATACAAAAGATAATAAACCAAGAAAAACATTTTTCTTTAGTTTTTTCATACAGCCTTAAATGGTTTGTTTTAAACTGGATTCAGTTTCCATAAAAATAAAAAGTTACCAGGTGGTTACGTTTAGTAGTAAATGTTACTAGGTAATAATTCTTTTATACAATAACAGATTAAAAAACAAATTCAAAGTTAAGTATGCCTTTAAGTATAACATGAATAAAATTTTATTAGCTAGAAATAAAATAGAATAAGGTCTATAGTGGAAAAGGTAACACATGACTTACACAAGCCCATAAAATTAGATATAGTTAATTAGGTTTCAGTTTATAACAGAGCAAACGGCAGTTCATGACAGGCAGCATCGGGATATTTCAGGAGTTGTTTCCAGATTGAATTACCTAATTTTATGACTTTGAAATAAGTACACATTCTGCTAATAACAATTAATATATGAAATTATTTAGTTAAATATCGTGGTTGTTGAGCTTGGACTAAAACTAACGTTGAAATTTAATTAGAGCAAAAAATAATTAGCTTGGGGAGAAGGTCTTAAGAGAACCGAAAATAATAATCTCTTATTTCGTTTAAATGACTAGCGGAGAATAGTTGTCACCCTTTTCTTATCTGTACGTCGCATTAGTCGGTACATTTTGCCCAAAACATCCCTATGATGCTACAAAATCTGCTTAGAGAAAGTTCAAGATGTGACCCACCTTTTTAGAGATTTCGGCCGTACGAGGCTGTTTTAACATCAGTCTGTACTTAAACAGATTTTGTTTAACTTTAATTTAAAGTAACATGTTTAATTAAGTAAAAATGTGTGTCAATTAGAGTCATATTTTCTTGCTAATCGTATTCGCCGGAGTGCTTTAAACAATATTCGAAAATGACATAATAAACATCAGAATCAAGAAAATGTCTGTGACTTTTCAAATCGTTGCGTCACAGTCCAATAAGCTTTTAGGTTACGGTTATGATTTTTATTTTTTACTGTTAATATGTACTTTCGTCTACACCGAATATACAAATGTTTCATTTGAAATTTACATCCAGGTTAAAAGTTTACAAAAAAGACCGAATCAAAGTTTTTAATGAGTTCCATGCATACGCCCGGCGGATAAAGATGACTCTTATGTATTTAAACCATTGTCCGCGATGTATTCAAACACGGTTAAGTAAGGGACGTATATGACGACAACGTTTAGAAAATTTAATGTTTTTAAACATTCGAAATCGACCAATTAGAACACGTTCCTAAGTTTCATCCGATCATTTAAATCAGTTTCAGTATAAGGATGTACATATTATACACGTACTCATAGACCTACAATATCTGCTATATACAGGGTGCTCCCTCACTACGGTTATTTCTTATGTCCTATAAACATTTGTCCGGAGTTACTTCCTTTTTAAGATACGGACGTTTAAAGTGTTTTAAAAAAGCTCTAACTAGATTGTGTTTATTAAGTTCAATGAAGTCTCAGTGGTCACCACGGCCAATATTATTAAGAAAAAAGTAGGCCACTGACTTTTAATGTAGTTTTTATATATTTTTATTTAAGTAACCAACTAAAAACACTACTTTTTAGTTTACATTTTTCGTATCCTGCGCCGCTTTCCTCAATTTATTTTCTCGAAAACGCCGCCAAATACGAAAAAACTGTATGACACTTAAAAGTTGTATTTTTAGTTGATTTATTGAAAAAAATATACATATAACAACTGCATACGAACTCAGTATCGTACTTTTTTTCTTAATAATATTGGCTGTGGTGCTTATTAATCCGCCAATGAACTCAACAAACTGAACCTTGTGAGAGTTTTACAAGCGCCTTATTACATTAAAAAAATGTACCAAATTTAATCAAAATTGGTTTAAAGGTATATAAAATAGCGACTCTTTTAAAAAAGTTTAACGTCGTTTATCTCAAGATACGAAGCAATTCCAGACATATGCATATATATATTTTTTTATTTTTTATAAAATGACATGAGAAATCACAATTTAAAGTTTTGTACAGTAATTAGAAACCATCCCGTATTATAATTTTATATTGCGTTTGTTTCAGATGCAAACAACATAAACTGGGTGTCTGACTACAGACACCCAGTATAACCACATTATTTTAACTTGTATGGTGGTATCATACACACAATCTTTCTAAAAACCTATTTGACAAAATAGGAAATTAAATGTTTTTATATAATTGGACTTTATTTCACATCCTTTAAAATATCATACAAGACATACAAATAAAAGAAGACATACTATATAGATACATGCGGGTATGCTTTTATATTGTCTTGGAGGTTGGAGGTAATTTTTGTTCTTTCTTTTCTACATGCATTTGTTTTATTATTTTGAACAAACACAAATTTATGTTATATATGCATTTGCAAACCTTTCATGTTTAAGTAAAACATCGTACATCCATCACGGTAGAAGACATTGAAGAAAATATAACAATTACATTATTTTGATGGATTGCTCTAGCTTACAATTATTATTTTTTGTTAGTCCCTAAAACCAGATAAACTTTTTTAAATTCTTGCTACTTTTTTCCGATTTTAAGATTGTCTACAAATCCAGAAGTAGTACCGTGGGTGTCTTAGGTGGATTAAAACATTTTAAGTATTGAAGGAGAAAGAAATATACGTCTATATCCAGCAAATAAAGATTATATAGAAAAACTCAGGTTCATTCCAGATAGATTGCAAATAAATGTAGTAAAAGATAAACAGTGGCGGCACCAAGGGTGGGCGCGGTTGGGCGAGCGCTTAACCTAAATTGTCCTCGCCCAATCTGCTACTAAAGCAAGGAGCAAGAAACGCGTATAAGTCTTGTTAAATAAGTAAGTCA
This sequence comes from Listronotus bonariensis, assembly GCA_014170235.1. Taxonomy (NCBI): domain Eukaryota; kingdom Metazoa; phylum Arthropoda; class Insecta; order Coleoptera; family Curculionidae; genus Listronotus; species Listronotus bonariensis. The sequence continues at coordinate 162,536 of JACEGR010000436.1, read as the reverse complement.
TCCCGTTCATTTATTTAATTCGCATTTAACACATCAATAGACACATCTGAAGAATGTTGTGCAATCTTGTTAAAAAACAATTTTAGTGTGAAATTAAAATATAAAATAAAATAGGGGTGTTTTTTTAAAGTACCCCGAATCATTACTTGTTATTATATATATATATATATTTATATATATATATATATATATATATATATATATATATATATATATATATATATATATATATATATATATATATATATATATATATATATTAAAAATTTAAATTGCAAAATACAAATGTGGAAGAAGGTATGTCTTCATTGGTTTTTACCAAAGACCATTATAGTTTCACTAAATTTTCTTTGTTTCCAGTAAGGATGGCCAAGACAAGAAATATTGTCTTAAGGGGCAATTCCATATCGTGTAAAAAAAATCTTGTGTTTAAGGTTTCTTTTTAACTTTTTTCATCTCTTAATATAAGAAATTTCAGAACTGTTGATCCTTAAATTAATCTTAAATTATTTTTTTATAATATCCGTTTTAAAAATATTTAAAATAACTTGGGTGTTTAGTATTTTAAATGACTATTCTTTATTATTTCTCAAGGAATTTAAAGATTCTTAAACATTTTTGTCTTGAAATTTCCACAGCAAAAAAAAAAACTTTTTAAAGCAAAATAATGGTAGAACTTGGTTTTTCTGAAAAATAATCTTTGGCAGCCATTTTAAAAATAACCTCATCATGATTTATTACTGGAAAAGGATTTTTGTAAAAGATCGGTTGCTCACGAGAATACTAGCAAGCCTGTCATTTTCTTGAGAAGTGTTACACGATTTTGAAATTTGGGTCGGATGAATGGTTAAATAAGATGCACATTTTTAATGTTTTAGAGTTTATGTGCCACATCCGGTTTAACCGGAAGTGCTTTCAACTCTGCTATTTTAAAAGGAACACCCTATATATTTTTCTGAAATCAATTCTAGACAATTTCAAAAAATACATGTACGACATGGTATATCTATTTTAATGGGTTTTTGGAAAAATGGCGTTCCAAAATGTCGTGTTAGCCGTCATTTTTTTCGATTTGTTAAAAAACAAATAATGATAGAAAAACTAATGCGATTTTTTACACTTATTTAATAAATCTTACAAGAAGTGCCACAGAAATTGACTTTCGGCAGTAAAGAACTCCAATAATTTAAACAAAAACCTTAGGCCCTTTATTTAAACTTATTACCTATTTCTTAATCTTTTTTGTTAATTATATCCTATCTCTTAACCTAATAGTCTTAAGATATTAATAGTAAAAGCCTAGGCTAAACCTGGCGATTGCCTTGCAGCAAAGCCATAATCCCAGTCAAGCAAGTCAAAACCTAGGCTACCTTAAAAATAGCGAAGAAAAAATGTTTTTGTTTTACATTTTACCATTTGTATTTTAACGGTAATAGGATATAAGGTTCATTCAACATGTGAAAAAAATCGCATTTGAACTTTTCTACCATCATGTGTTCTTTTCCCAATCTATAAAAATGGCGGTTAAAATGACTTTTTGAACGCCATTTTCTCAAAAACTAATTAAGATAGGTATAACCATAGAGTAAGGAAATTATAAGAGTTATCATGGAATAGCCGATTTAAGGACAGGTCATGCGAAAACTCCCAATATAATTTTATTCGTTTTTCGTTGAAATACAGCCAGTTAGTCATTTTTGTCAGCTTACGTGTCTTCCCACTGCTGATGTTACACGAGGCGAGGCTTCGACCGACGCATTTAAAGTGTAAAATGGCAACAATGACAAGCCTGCCGCCAGGCAGCGCTGAGCCTGCCGCAAAAGCGGTACGAAAATTTTAGCATGCCATGGTTTCTCTTATCCGTAGGTATGTTACTTTATGGTATAACATATGGTACATTTATTTTCTTGAAATTACCTGTAGAAGCGACTTTTAGAAAAATATAGAGGGTGTTTCATTTAATATAGCAAAGTTAAAAGCATTTCCTGTTAAACCGGATGTGCCACATAAAATCTAAAACACCAAGAATCTGCATCCTCTTCAACCATATATACTACCACAATGTCAAAATAGTGTAACATTTCACAAGAAAATAACAGGCTTGCTAGTAATATCATGAGAAACGAAGTTTACACTTAGATTAAAAATAAGGGAGTTTAAACGGAACTGATTTTAAAATTGTGATTAGGAAAGAATTGTCAAATTGGGCTTTTATCAGATATTGGATGCATATTCTATTCCAAAAGCCTTTTTAGGTTACAGCTAAATTGATAAAATATAGAGACCTATCTTTTGTTTTATTTTTAAAATTAAAGGGCTTATTGTAATAACATGATAAGCCACACCGCCACAGAAATCTGTTGTTTTATTCTTTTTCGAATTATAAAAAAGTTTTGTTCTTAGACCTAATAAAGTAATAAAAAAATATTCAACTTAAGTTTTAATAATACTTGATTTTACACATTCGTTTCTAATCTTAAAAATTTAATCATGTTATTACAAAACACTTTCAATTGTTTAGTTTTTGTGGTCCCTGTTTAAGTTTTGTGTATCTTTCTTAATTTTAATATGAATTTTGTTTTTTTTGTAAGAAGCAAAAGCATTTGCTATATACAACTTTCTTGAACATTGGCTTATTTGTGCTTTTGTGCGTGGAAATACTGAATAAATCTGTTTAAATAAAATTTTGCACTTGCATATTTTCCTACCCACCTTGTAATTTTTTCTGCCGGGTATCGCCCAACTTAAAAGAAAGAGGTTGTGCCGCGACTGAAGATTTTAAGTTATTTTAAAATTGTATATCCCAACAATAAGAAAAAATTCTTACCTTGTCTGTACCACTTGACTTGTGGATCCGGTGATCCTCCAACAGAGCTACAGGTCAGTTCTTGTCTTTTTCCTTCTGTCGCAGTCACTCGGGCCCCTGGTGCAATTTGTGGCTGTCGAGGAGGAGCCAATACAGTTAAAGAGTACCTTTGGACGTGAAGGTTTTGTCCGGAACCACCAGCTTTTACTTTACATTCAAATCGGCCGTCGTCTCTATCATAGGACGCGTTGGTTATAAGAAGGTCGTAGATTCCTTCATCCACGTGATAGTTTAATCTGACAAAAAAATGAAAATTTTTAGACCGTTATCACTGTATCTGTATAATTAATATTTGAACATATTTAGTTAGTTTTCTAAAAAAAAACAATAACTACACTATAGAGGGTCAGATAATAAAATCGTAAATTAAAAATAGGAAGAAATATATTATATTTTCAAAAGGCTGTACTACTTAGTTTAAGTGTTGGTTCTACGGTATTAATTGGCGTTTTTTGACATCATATTATGAATATGTATTATGAATTTTGTTTGTACGTGTTGTGAAACCAAATAGCCAGCATTTTCGAGGAAACATAGCTGATAAAATTTTAATAATTGGGGTATTTTCAAAATCTTTTTCTTTCTGATCGAAACATGAATTATTCTAATTATTTAACTTTAAATGTCTCAGTGACTGACTAGTTAATAAAAATATTCAAAACCTGAAGGTTATTGGGGATGCAGTAACAACATTAATGGCCAGTTTTAAAGGTGAAATCGAGGGTGAAATCTTTATGGTTTGTGATACTTTTAAGAACAATTTGTTTCCTTATCCATCTATAAAAACAATCTTAGGTTTTGAAGATATGTTACCAATGCTAATTTCTTAATTAAACAGGATAATCAAATCATGGCAGACCCATCTTAACAAAGGTCAGACATGAGATAGTGGTTTTTCTAAATTTTAACTTAAAAATAACAAAAATTACAATAAAACAATTTTCTTAGAAAATTTACGTGGTTGTAAAAACGTAAAAGCCAATTCCCACCCAGGGGTTTTAACACAGGGTTTTGACCTCGGGTAAAAATTCTTTGACTTTTGATGATTCACACCTGCGAGTCATGGGTAAGGGATTAAATTAAAACTTGTGCATTGCCACCCGCCAAATTAGGATTGGTTCTAATTTTCCCCTGTGGGTGACTACTTTTGACAAAATTCCCTATATAAATTAACGGTTGGTACTACCAAAAGTGTCCTTGAAAAATCAACTGATGGGTGACGACTCATGCGTCACGGGTGAACACCCCTAAGTGAGAAGCGGCTTTAACGGTTTTAAACGTCAAAAACTTTTTTATTAAGTGACACAACCGAGCGACGTCTGTCACCTATGTGACACAGTGGTGTCAACCGTGTTCATTATTTATATCACTGTTTATTGGGTTGATACTGTTTAAAGTTTAGTATGGGGTCACATATTATTTATCATATAGTTACCAGAATTTGATATTGTTACGAAACAGATGAAATTTATTATGTATGTAATATATGATATAATATTCCATAAGGCCACACAAAAGACGAAAAACATTATTTTTAGGGAGAATTTGCAAGAAAACTATCATTATAAAACAAGGATTAACGATCCTTTTGATAAGAGAGTATAATGTTATAAATTACTTAGATTTTGTATTTCACTTTGTTTATTCATGGAATTAGGGTCCATATAAATCTGAACCATTTCCAGAAATACTTTTTATAGTAATTGCCAAAAACCCAAATGACGTAAGTCTTAAATAAATTGTTAGTCCAATGTTAATAACTGTCGTGATCGGTTTTCGATATTTTAGACATCTTAAAAAATTATTTATTTTAAATAATTTCTATGTAAAAGTTGAGTTTTTAGGAAAATTATAAGTGTATAGTGCCCATATTTTGAACTAACCGACTAAAAGACCTATTTTACGAGCATACTGTGAGATTTAGAAAATATAAACCGGTATCATTAAATATGCCCCAACCCCCAACGATATGAACAGAAGCGGAACAAGTTATTATTTTAAAGTTGTTTAGATATTTTCAATTAAAGAAAGAAGCGGTAAACCTCGATTACCCGTGAGTGCGGTAATTAATGTAAGTTGCAAATAATATTTTAATTCCCATGTGTTTAAAATCTTGTTATATACTGTAGCAGTTTAATAAATGAGGGGGCTAGTTTTAAAGTATGCAATTTCCATTTTTACTTTTAAATACAACAGTGAGATACATTTACCAATAGTTTTATTTTTCAGCGCTAAATTTAAATAAATCACTTTTTAGGCCACGACTACATCCATAATAGATTGTTCAAACTTAAAAAAGAATGCATTACAGTCAATGTGTAGGTTCTTTGTTCATTTTTTATTAGATATAACATAACTTTTTAATTTTGGAGATTGTACCCCTTAAATACTCAAACCTAAAACCAGTGGTGATGCTAGCTTTTTGGTATAGGGGAGGCCAAGAAGGGGCTAGGAGTTTTTAGAAAAGGGGCGGGGGCAAAGTGGATTTGTATCTACGCGAGAAAAAAATACAAAAAGGCCTTTCATTAAATAAAACAAGACGCTACAACACAGCGAAAATGGGTGCCTTTTCGTATCAACAAAAAAAAGACGTAAAACGAGTAAACCAAACAACTTACTACTTTTTTGTATATTTCTTTTATTTATTTATTAGCATGTTATTTTAGGCAATATTATTTGAAAAGGCACCCCCTGACACCCCTAACGTCGCCATTGATTAAAACGTCAATATTTTTGATTTGGTTTTGTTGAATTTATTTTATACATCTAAAATATAGACAGTACAAGCCGTAACAGCGATTAAATTGGGTTATAAGTTAAAGAGCTTGATAAAAAAATGTGCAGACATACATGTTGCATTTTTTAAATACTTTATTGTGTAAATTTGACAGCAGATACTCTAAATGTTTATTAAGTTTAATTTGGAGTAAAATATTTTTAAGACTTTGCAATATTTCTAACACACATCTTGTGCTTTAATTAAATTTGAGGTATAAATACCCTTCCTGACCCAAAAAATCTTATTAATTTTCGTTTTCATTCAGCAGCTCCCGCTCATTATCTTTCCATGCACGTCTCGTAAAAAAATCCTCTTTATCAAAGACCCGCAGGATTCACTCGGCTTAGTGTTTGCTTTTCTCCTATTAATTATTTTTTGCGGCACATTATTATGTATAAACTGTAGTCCTATGCAAAAACCTTCCATACTAGAGATGCCTTTGTATACTTTTAGAGTGTGGAAAAAAAGTCTCATACTTTGAAGTTAAAATTTTATCTTTACTTGGCTCTGTGTATTTTTTTAAATTTTATTTCAGGAAAGAATGGAGTTTAATAAAATTTAGGTCTTTTTAGGGTTGCGTTGGAACAGTTTTGCTAAATATTAGTGTCCGACTGAAACTGGTTTTCCGGCCGAAACCGAAATTTTGTCCATGGCTTCAGTTTCAGGCGAAACCGAAACTCACGTGGTCAAGTATAAAATACTGACATTTGTATCGTATACAGGGTCTTACAAATTCGATGCATTAGCTAAACTTAAGTTTTTGGGCTATTCGGCAGTCGTTGTAGATTTTGTATCCTTGACGTGTCGCCAGCGCGAGTGGTTGGCATCCTCAGAAGGTTTCTAGTAGACTACTTGCGTACTACTTACAGTAGTACTTACGACTTACCTACATACATATTTACCTACTCATAATTTCTGGTTATTTACCCATGAGCTAAGAGAAGCAGCTACAGAATGTTGTAGTGTTTATGTAACAACTAAAATAAGTGATTTCAGTAAGATAAAATGCCGTAGTATGTCAGTGTCACGCATACTTGAGTCACGTAACACGTCTCAAGCGTAATAAGTTGGCAGTCTGTGACGAGTGTGGCCAATATTTCTTAGATTTTTATTTAATTAAAAAACTAATTCCAAGTCTGTTTGCATCGCATTTAAAGAGGTCTCGCGAGGCGAGGTGAGGCCGTGGGCCACTGCCCACTTCGCATACGACTAGCTACGCCACTGTGACCTATCAATAACTTCAAGCCATTACGTTTTATGTTAGACACACTTTGTTTTTGACACAAATATTTTGGTGGTTCACCAGTTTAATTTATCAATTAGGTAGAAATGTCTTGATGGGAATAAGTAAGAAAACAATCTAATTACGCCTCGCCATTGTTGACGCTCATAGTAATTTCAAGCTGTTTGAAATTTCGGCTTAATATGCTTCTAATATTGTTAGTGTCGGGAATCTGGTCAAGGCCCATGTTAAAAGTTTAATACTCCTCGCTTACACTTGCTTTCTGTGTAGCCATTATAGGAAGCCCAAGCGGCGCTTATTACCACACAAAAGCTAAAACACAAAGCCTAATTCTCTTAAGACCAGATTTCATTTGGCCCGAAGCTAATTAACAAATATTTTAAATTAGACGCACATATTCACTACTGCTGCAAATACACCCCATGTTAGAGTTTTAAAGTTGCGAAATAAATTTCACGGCTCCAAAAATGACAACAGCAAATATCAAATTTTTTAAAGCTATTTAATATTATCTTAATATCAATCCAGAAAATGAAAAAGAAATCTCTATACATAAACCTTATAATAGGTTTTAAGTTTGAAACATCCATAAATGAAATTTATTATTTTTTTCCTTATATTAAGGTTATTTTAAGCATATTTTGTTTTCTTTCAAACAACATTTCTGTTCCACTCACGTATACTACCACAATGGATCAAAGTACGTGACAGTCTATTCTTCAAACATCAGAAATCTCGACATGTTTTTAATAAAAATTCAGTGGAGACATCTCCGGTATGATTTTAAGAAACAACAGAGGCCGGATGTGAAATAATAAAACCTATTAAAGTTATTGGATAATGAAGCTTTATTTTTTTTTATAAAAACAAAATATTATTTAACACACTTCATTTTGCATTAACTACTATTAATACCCCAATTGATAAGTTTAATATTGTAAACCGTTTTTTTTCAAAAATTGTTTTTTTTCTTGTAGTGCAGTTAATATTGGGAATTAAAAAAATAAAAACAGGAAACTTGTAGATAATTATCATCTTAATAAGAAGATATAGACCGATGTTAAATGTAGTAGTCCGTTTTTTAGCATAACCTTGCATTTTTTTAATGGAAAACATAATTAGCTATGACATTTTTAAATGGTTTTTTAATATTCTTTTTAACGATGTATACTAGGATATTCTTTTAATTAAAAACATAATATTTTTTTTTTGAACAAAATTTGTGTTCTTTGAGTTGGCCGCGGAACAATTAAACTAGTATGATTGAAAATTGCTTTTCTTTTTTGGCGGACTTTAAACTAAAAAACAAAAATATTTGTTGTTTCATATTTAAACTTATAAAAAAATATTTTTTAATTAGCTAATGAGTTTAAAACATTTATAGTAATAGATGAGATAAAATAAAAATAAAACCAGTTCAATTCTTTCATGACTAAATGACATAAAAACCAAATGTTAAAAGAATTGTGTCCAAAACTAAGCTATTAGTAAAAAGTATATCTTGGTATAGGTACATCGTTGACGAGCTTAGAAAAATATATTTTTAAAGATGTTATGGTCATCTGTAGTTAGCAAGTTTATGTCCTAACTTAAAAACTTCCTAATACATTAAATATCGGATTATATCTTTCTATTGAGAAGATTATTATCTACAAGTTTTTAATTGCGGTTTTTTTTCTATTCTAATTATTACCTGGGCAACTAATTTTGGATTTTCTTTTAATATATCTAGTAAGTTATGAATTCTTTACAAGAAACAAAAAGTAATCAAAACTACAATTCTTTCTCCATTTATTCATCTCTATAACTGCAGCGGTTTCTAAAATCTCTGTACTAAACATCAAAGAAACACTCACCCGTATTTCAAATGTTTTCTTTTTAGTTCATTAAAAAAAACCTTTACGTTGAATACTGCTATTATTTAATAAGGCATTAAAAATATTTACATTAAATCGATTTTATTCTAAATAATCCATTGTCATTACGCAAAATAGATTGGTTCTTATTTGTACAGGGTTTTCACTTATATTTTGCTACCAAGTTTTAACTATAACTAAGAAGGATAGAAAAAAACGTCCTGTGCAAAAGTTTCATACTTTTTATCTATTATTATCTTTTAAGCATAAAAAGAAACAAATGAACATCAAAAACTGAAGAAAAATGAAAAAGTTAACTTTTTTAAATGGAACACCCTTTATATTATATCATCATTAAAAAGGTATTTTAAAAAGCTTTACAAAAATAACACATTTGATATATCTATCTTTAATAGTTTTCGAAATACAAGCACTGAAATCTGAAAAATAGTAGATATAATTTCCATTACACAGGGTGTTTCTAAAAAATGCGGAAAATTTTAGGTGGTGATTCCTTGTTCAAAATAAAGGGTAGTTTGCTTTATTAACATGGGGTCAAAAGTCAACCATTAGGGAGATATGGGTACGAAAATAAGGAAAAAATAACGTTTTAATTTTTTATCTAAAAAACGGAATGAGCTAGAAAAATAAAATTGTGCGGAATTATTGCTATGTGAAAAATAGACTATCTGAATATTTTTGCACTTTTTAGAATTAATGGAAGTGGTGGAAATAAAATACCTCTATCGTTCTTCCTAACCAAATGTAAACAGAAACTTTATTTATTTATTTTTTTTCATTTCATCATCAAAAAATAAAGAAATAAAATGTAAATCATGACGTGTCAGGACGAAGAAATTTATTTTATATATATTTGTTTTTGCTGTTACCTATAAAGGCATTTGTTTATTTTTTTAATTTAACATTTCTCGGTAGTTTAAATACGATACAATTGTTGTTTTTAGGATAAAAAATATTTTTTTTCATTTTTCTCCTCGATATCTCCCTAATGGTTAACTTTTGACCCCATGTTTATAAGGCAAACTACACTTTGTTTTTGACAAGGAATCACCTCTTAAAATGTTTCGTATTTGTTTAGAAACACCTCGTATACCTGTAATGGAAATTATATCCAGATTAAATGGTCATATTTTTAAGACTATGAAAGATAGATACCTACATATATCAAATGTGGTATTTTTGTAAAGCTTTTTAAAATACCTTTCTAATGGTGACCTAATATACAGGATGTTCTATTTAAAAAAGTTTACCTCTTTATTTTTCTATACAGTTTTTAATGCTCATTTGTTTCTTTTAAAATATAATATAATAGATGAAAAAGTATGAAACTTTTGTACAGGGCGTTTTTATTCTATCCTCTTCTATGTAATAATCTATAGTCGTTTAGTTTTGTTTAATACTTAGGATTTGGATAATACCTACTTGTAGTTTGGGTCAAATGGGGTTTCCCGAATAGCAACGTTGTCATGACCAGTTTTTGACTGCCGAATCCAGTAGTACGATAAGGAATCCATTGATGGTGGTGGAAACCGGCATTCTAACGTTACGTCTTCCCCTTCTCGCGCATCCTTGATAATATCTTCTGAATTGACGAAACATGAAGCTGTAAAAAAATATTATTTAGGAGAGGAATTCTTATTTTAAATATATGAAAATATAAAAGTAATTTTAGACGCAACTAAAAGATACTAGATTGAACCCCGTCGAATTTGACGGATGCTAGAAAGTTATTAACGATTTAAATTATGCGCCTCTATGGAATGCTTTTCAAACTTTCCGAGTGCACTATGACATTTGTGTGTTATATTTTGCTTAATGCTGTTGGAGTTAGGTCTGACAACAAAAATAAGATTTTTTTTTAAATTTTATAAATAAAGATTATACCTGTCAAATTTCTACGGGTTTAATTTAGTTATATATAAACAAAGAAAGGATCGCAACAATAAAATAATGAAATAAAACGCATCAAGACATCAGGTGAGGCAAATACCCTTGGCCGCGGTATTAGCAACCTATAAAATAATTTGTGTGACGTCAAGCGGTCGTCTACCAATCATACATTAAACACGCATCATGCAACGTGCCACTAAGGTAAATACAACGCATTTACCTTTACCACATAAAACCTTTATGTTAGCAACCCCTTGTGCTCGAATTATGCGTATGTTGTGTGACATGAGCTGCATGCAATATTTTGGGCACGTCTTGCCGCAGTATTTATGGCTTGTCGGGGGAGAAAAGTATTTTTTTTATTTTTTAACGCCACATAATTGTTCGATTATAAAGACGCAAGAATTGCCATTCTAAGAGCAACTTTCTCTTTCTAAAATGCGTAGAATTTTCGGGAACCCTGGTTAGTTGTATTTAAGCGCATTTACCCTCATGTGAAAAAACTCACTAAAAATTAAAAAAATAATAAAAAAGAAGTTGAGTAATACCTCATTATGGTATTAAAGTATAAAAAGCTTTTGTTTATTTAGTTATCAACATTCAGTAGTTTAGCACATATGTTATTACCCGACTTCGTTTTTTTTTATTTTTTTTTACTTTTTAGTAAGTTTTATTATTGTTGTGAAATCGTTTAAATTTTTTAAAAAACTGTTTATTTTTTGCTTTCTAGTTTACTATTATTACTATTAAATAGGCAAACATACACTAAAAACACAGACTACAGTAAAGAGCACAAACACATGTAATTTAACTGGTTTAAAGCAAATTAAAAAAAAACTAATTAGAACTAACCATGAACCCCCCAATGTGACAGTTTTGCATTACCGTCTGTAGTGGTTTCAACCAATCAAATTACACCTGCTTGTGATTTTTATTCTAGTCTAAAAAACACTACTAGTACCTCTTTTAGTTCGGACAAAAGGTTAATTTTGCCCCAAAGTTGTTGATTCTGAATGTGCCCCTTTATTATCAAGCATATTCCCTACCTTGAAGTAGCTTTCTCTCTTGCGATCCTGACTTGTTTTTTTTTATGGGACCACCGCCAAAGTACATTCTTTTTATAAAAAAATCATTTTTAAAATCGGTTCACAAACGCTGGAGTAATCGCGTAACATACACACAAAAAAAAATACAGGCGAATTGAGAACCTCCTCGTTTTTGAAGTCGGTTAAAAAAAATAATTTTACTTATTAGAAAAAAATATGTACAATTATGCACGTTCTAATTTTTAAGTAGGAAATAAAGCTAACAATGCAAAGAGCTTAATTGTTTTATTTAAAATAAAATTTGAACCTTAATTTGTAATAGGTTGGGTGTGGTCGGTATTAAAATGAATGTGAAGGAACTGATATATTTCACCTCGACTAAACCAGCTCTCTCTTTTATTAGATCCAATAATAATTCTCTGTGCACGATTTCTTCGTTACTTCTATTCAATCGAGATAATATTAAGGTTCTTGGAATGACTAACAATGTATGCCTTATTTTAAGATTGATAGGGTGTACTCGAGTTGCTAGACGAGGATAAGATAATAACAGAATTAGGAATTCGGAATTGTTGAGTTGCTAGTCAAAGATGCACAAGTTGCTAGAAAAACATTGTTGAGTTCCTAAACGGTAAAAATCGAATGCTTTATACCATTCTCCTTGTGTTAATTTTTTTTTTATACGTGCGCGGTCTGCTTCTATTTATGAATGAACGAAAGAAAAAATCGACACAATGATTAAGCGGATTTAACTGTGTATTTGTCTCAGGTTTAATTAAGGAATTAAAAAAAAAAGATTTTACAAACCAGAACTAACCATGACCCCCACCTATATGTCTTCAGTAGAAAATATTCGAGTAATAAAAAAGTAAATAAAATTTGGTACAGGTATTTAATGCAATAAGGCGCTTGTAAAGTTCTACCTAGTTTAAAATTATTGGGTCTAGTGGAGTCTCAGTGGACACCACAGCCAATATTATTATAAAAAAAGTACGCAACTGACTTTTTTAAAAATTTATTATTTTTTTTCGATTAACCAATTAAAAATGCAACTTTTTAGTCACTTGTATTTTCTTCGTATATCGCTTTGCTTTTTTAAAAAATAAATTAAAGCCACTTTAAAGGGTGCCAAAAAGTATCCATAAACAGCATAAAATAAAATCCAATATTATAAAATAAAAAAATTTGAACTTAGTAAATAAAGAAAATGGCGATTGTTAATAAAATACACATTTATTTTAAGGCAAATAATTGTTTATTTTTAATTTCTGTTTTTTACCATGTTGTCTATGAATACCTTTTTTGTCTTTTAATTTGTTTTCTCGAAAACGAAGAAAATTAAAGAGACTAAAAAGTTGCATTTTAAAATGCTTTACCGAAAAAATCATATAAAAACTTCAGAAATCACCTTTTTTTATCTTTGTGACATCTCAGAAAGGCTTATGCCTCAATACCAGAGTACCGTGAGTGCCGGATTATTGGATGTTTAAACCAATTTTGTGTTTTGTCAACGTTATCCAAGCACTGAACTGCAGTTGCATTTCACAGCACCTTTTAGAAAACGCGGTAGTGCCACCACGGACGATATTTTTAAAATAACTACTACCTAGGATTGGCAGAATACTACACAGAGGCTTTGCCATTACCATCTGTGAGGTGGCGAGATAATAAATACCCGATGTAGGGAACCGAGATTCGAACTTGGGTCGCTGCGGTGAGAGGCTGGCACGTTAGCCCCTACACCAAGCTCGCCACTATCCTCCTCCTCCATCCTTAAGTTTCGCACCGTAACTAAGACACACCCTGTATATATTTTTGGATACACTTGAACATAAAAATACCCTCGGAAATACCCTATTTCAGCTAATATATGTACATGGGTGTTCAGTAACTCTACCGACAAACTTTAAGGGTTTTTTTCTGATAAATAATAAAAAAAAACTTAATATTTACATACCTGGTGGTGCGTCGCGTCGCCGAGCGGAACATAGAAAATCCCAGGTAAATTTTAAGGCGGTTAATTATTGGCTCCCTGTACATTTTACAAAAAAAAATGTAAGATAACTTTTTGAAGATACCAATATGACACCTTCATGCCAAGTTTCAAAAAATTTAATAAGCGAATGTTTAATAACACCGGCCCAAAAAAAAGTTTGATGTGCACTCAACGCGACCTATCTACGGGTATGTTTTTTGACCCTCTGAATCAAGTCAGTTTAGGCCGTACAGGTCCCAATTTCGAGTAAATTGCAAAAAACGTAAAAAATGGGTGAAAATTTTGGCTATTTCTTACGGTTTTTTGCAATTTACTCAAAATTAAAAGTTGTACGGCCTAAAATAATTTGAAATTCGGATATAGCAGGTCAAACAACAAGCCCGTTGATAGGTCGCGTCCGGAGTACAGAACCTTTTTTTTATATACATATGTGGGCCGGTGCAAGGTGCACAAAAAAGGTTTTTCTACAGCGGACGCGATCTATCTAAAGGCATATTTTTCGACCCGCTGAATCCGAATTTGAAATCAGTTTAGGCCGTTCACCCTTCAATTTTGAATAAATTGCAAAAACCGTAAGAAGTAGAGAAATTCCACCATTTTTTAGATTTGTTGCAATTTACTCGAAACTGGAACCTGTACAGCCTAAACTGACTTGAAATTCGGATTCAGAGGGTCGAAAAACATACCCGTAGAGAGGTCGCGTCCGGTGCACATAAAACTTTTTTGTGTGCCGATGTAATTATTCAATAATTGCAAAACCTAAGACTTTTAGAAAATACATATGTTTATATAAAGCTTTTTGTTACTTTTCGTTGTAGAATTACCCCTTATCGGTTGGTAGAGTTACTGGTATAAATTAATTTAATGCAAATTTTTAATTTTAACAAATATGAAATACTACTGAATCAGAATGCTCTATTACATTTAAAAATCATATTAAGTATTTGAATTTAAAGATAATCACTTAGGAAAATTAGGCCCGTGTTACGTTAAAAGTCGGAAAAGCTCTTTTCATTCTTACTCGATGAGGCAATGTTTCCTGTACCCACATAGAAAGAAAAATACGCTTACCTTCATTTAAGAATGCTTATACTGTTGCTTTTCATGGTTAATAACAAAAGAAAGCAGGAAACGTTTTTGTTCCTTTTTAAGAACAGCGTTTGCCGTTGCATATTTTCAAAAGATACGTCGCTAATAAATTTCTTAAGTTTAGTGGCTTTAGCCTTTGTTTAATTTTTATAAGGGAAAGAAAGCAATAAGGGAAAAATACGCGAGACCCTTTAGAATTTACGATTTTCAAGTTAATTGGGATAAATATTTAAGTTAGGTTTAAATTTAACTGAGTGGTATATATTTACTTGCCCTTTTATATAAAGGCCAAAAACGTTTGATATTTAAGCAGTATGATATTTTACACTTTACACTTAATCATTTTAATAATTATTTATTTTTAAAATCGCAGCAAAATGATCTAACAATTTTACGAAAGTACGATCGATTGTAAAAACTCCGCTTTATAATAAAAATTTTGATTTGATTTTTTAATTGTTTTTTTTTATCCTTTGTTATAGGTTTAGCGTAATTGCTACGAAACTTTCTATACTAAAAATATAAAATGAATTGCAGTATACTAATTAAAAAATAAATTTCACCAAACTATGTTTTATCTTACACTTTGTCCAAAAATTAAATAATTTTTAACACTCGAAAATAGAAGGCCTGTGGTCTGCGCATCTCGGAGCAAATAATAATTTATTTTAACAAAAATATTAAACAATAGCATATAATTTGTTTATATATAGAGTTAAACAACGGAACGTTTATTCAATATAAATATTGAGTTGGGATAATTTAAACAAATAATGATAGTGTGTATGTGCACGAAAATTTATTGGATTTTTAGAATAATAACATTTACATATTACATTGTGTATCTCAAAATATTAAAACAAACTCTATTAAAATAAAAGAGAGAACACATAATATATACATATATAAATTTATTTTCACCCTGAATTAATATCAAATAAAATAACCTTTGGCAAACGTTTATTCGTAGAACATTGTATTCTAATTAAACTATACGCATGTAGTTTTTCAACAAAATATACAGCTTCTTAAATTTTTTGTTTTTGTTTTTTAAATAAAGCATATACGTATTGTGGGCTGTCTCGGAAAATTATTATTTTAATAGTTTTTAAAGTTATTTAATCGGAATCAGTTGTTCAACTACTTAAAAATTTCAACAGGTGGTGAAGCTGGAAACCTTTATGTAACTTAATGTGTTAATTTTAAGTTGAACATTTGGCATATTTTAATCCATTACTTAGTTTATCAGATTTTTTTGTAGTATTCTAGATTAACCTATGAAAATTAACGTAGTCTCTACATTGAGTTGTTTTAAATAATATAGATATTTTAATAAGAAATCAGCATTAACATACAATAAAAATTATTAATGTGATTTCCTATTTTTTCAAGATTTTCTATAAATAAAGTAAAAAAACCTTATAAAGAAACAAAAACAAAAGTTTTTTAGGTTAGAAATAACAAGATATTACTAGTAAAACTAAATTTGCAAGAGCACTTTTAAAGGAAAATAATTATTTCGTCTAAAACAATGACGTGCAAAAGTAGACTTTAATTAAAAATGTCTAGAATTGGATAATTAGTGTCTGGATCTATTTAACTATAAAACAATTAATTTTAAAGCGAAGAGTAATTTTTAGTGTTAAAATGAAGAACCTGATTATTAAACTTACTACGATTTAGAATATTATCTAATAAAATTTTAAAATGGAACTCTTATGTAAACTGAATAAACAGAAAACTTTTATAACACCATATTTTTCAAGTTCAAATTTAGTCTCCATTGTACAAAAATACTTTGAATAATGATCTTTGGAGAATACCATTACTCTCTGATTCCTTAGGGTATTAAAAAATATATGATATAAATATATTTCAGCAAATGTTTTCAAAAGCGTACAACAAGAAAATTACGTGAGGAAAATAGTTTTTAGATAAACAATGAGTTTAACTTTATTTTTATTATTAACTGGACAATTATAGTTTTAAGCTGGATTTACAGATTAACGTTTTTATTCCCGTTTGTCATTTGACGTTTTCAGGTAGAAGATGAAACAAAAACTTTGCATTTGTCAATTTATAGCTTCTGTTTACCCGTTTTCATATACCATATCAGAAACCGCAACGTCAAACGGCGATCGGTAACGGAAACGTCAATTTATAAATTCAGCTTTAATGTAATTTGTTACAGAACATTTTAATTCTCTTTCTTGAACGCCTCGTATTTATTCGTTATTTTTAGGTATTATACATTGATTCATGGCCGGATTATCCATAAGGCAGAGTAGGCCTAGAGGCTCCGCATTGGATAGTCGCCCCGCGTAACCAGTGTCCAAGTCCAAATTATATTTGCATATTTGTATCTTTAATGAAAATCGTAAACACTAAATAATTATTTATTTAAAAAAAAGGAACAACTTTTTTTTGGGTGATTAATTTTATCAAGAAAGGGGTTCGAACAATTAGATTGGCTAGGGCTAGGCATTTATTATTCATTTCTTTTAAAAACCCCTTATTAAAGCGTATACATATGTATACAATTTATTTTCTTGGTATTAGTTTTTTGAACTGTTTTATTGCTGTAGACCAGTGTTTCCCAAACTTATCTAAAGCGCGACCCCTTTTTGTTAAAAAATTGTTCACGACCCTCTACTCATCACCCAAACCAAAATAGTGACAAAAATAGCGTGCCTAATTTACAACTGATGGTTTCTCAAATTTTATTTTACTTTACTGTTTAAGTTTAAACTAAATACATTTAAAAAATTTAACAATTATTTTAATAATTGCGATCTGTCCCACTAGTAAACTAGTAGTACTTCTGCCAGACTAGCATTTACAATAAAAATAAATAATAAAAAGTCGACTGCACATTGTACACCGCGACATCTTTGTTTGTGTCTAGATAGCAATACTAATATATTATTTTTAAGGACTTTTTATATTTAGTTTTTATGTTTCGTTTGATAATTAATTGTTAATTTTTATTTACGGCTTTATTAAAATAAAAATACATGATTTAACAAAGTAGTGTTTTTGTCTTAGTTTGGAATTTTCCGGCGACCCCCTAGGACCTCATTGCGACCCCCAGGGGTCGCGACCCACACTTTGGGAAACACTGCTGTAGACTAATTATACTATAAAATAAATAAATCTATGAACAGTTATCGTTATTATATTATTTTTGAAATTAAAATAGCATATATAATCTAAAAATCCGTTACAAAGTTAATGTTTGGTGTTTTGACCAAGGCTCTTAAGAATTTTTACAGGCGTTAAAAATTTCCTTTAAAATTTTGTATGCGTTAAAATGTGATTTTTTTATGGTAGACCGGGAGCCGTAAAAACCCTGTAAGCAACTGCTAACCAATTTAGATTAGAGGGTTAAAATTACAAGTAGGAATATATTGCTCTCATGCATGCAACGAGGGATATGCTAATTTTTATCCTGAACGGTGAGCGCACTATCAGCAAAAATGCTAATAGGGATTTTTTCGCCTTTATTATGGGGAGTTTTAGGGGTGAAGAAAATTTTTTGCTACTTTAGTAACCAATCTCAATTTAATTAGTAGTTAAAAAAAACAACTTTTGATTAGGGTTTTTAAGTATAAAAGTAAAAATTAAATATTACACACTGAGTGATTCCGTTTTAAACCATTAAGTTATTATTAATTATTGTGTTCTATTTTAATAAAAGTAAAAATTGAAAAAAATAATATATACATAGGTGTGATATATAAAAACTCTAAGAGCTCGTTAAAAGCTAAATGTATCCTTATTTAACAAAATAATTGCAAAATTACATGAGATTAAGTACGTGTTTAGGCATGTAATTATGATTTAGTTCTCCTTTGTGTATCTTAAAGTTTAAAAAGTTTACGAAAAGCCGATTCTTTTACAATGTGAACTAAGAAGTTATTTAGTAATTAGCCTAATTTTAGAACATAATGCGAATGTCAGAAATCAGTTCTAATTTAGTTTTATATTTGTAAAACCAAATGCAGCAATCTTAGACGATTCTCCACATCTTTCTCTTTACGTCTCATAAAGTTTCCTATATTATCTTTGTTTCCGTTGAAATAAAATTCAGCAGCAATGCAATCTGCATCATATGGAAAATAGTACATAAGGAGATGTTACAAAAAGTAATCCTATAACTTTTAATAACATAACATTTATACAATAACATTAATAGATTAAAAAATGTTGTAATAAACCAACATAAAATATTCAAAGAAAACGTTTGATGGTAGCAATAAGACGAAACAAATTAACTAAAAACTGTTCACTTTCTGAGTATTTAAATAGTTTTTAAAGATAATTGGAAATAACGACCACCTATAAAATTTGAATTCTTGCTTCTAAAGTCCATAAATATTAAACTTTCTCCCAATGGGCATACACAGTCAGTCACATCTTTAAGCCTACCTGAACTGAAGGGGGCTCACGAGTAAAGTGCTACAATGTGTATATGAACTGACAGCGAGTTCCTACGAAATTCATAGTATCGTGCTTACTCGCCGACTAGCCTTCAAGCCCACATTCAGGTAGACGTAAAGGCATGCTTCTTCGTGTGTATGCCTATTAAAAATTACAAAATTGAAATCCCGGAAAAACAGCATCTAAGATTTTCACAGTTTTAACGTTAAACCAATAATATTATTATATTGTAAATTAATAAAGATGAAGTTTATCAAAGCAAAACATTAGCTAGTCTCGACACTACAGAAATAAAGAAACTAGGCAAAGGGGCTTAGCAAGCTAAAGAACAATTTATTTATTAAGTAACATTGAATCACTGACTAACATCCTTTCATATCTGCATAAAGAGAATTGTACCACAAAAACGGGGCACTCGAGTGGAACTACGTCACGCTTCATAGGCTTCTATTTGTTTTTCAAACTTGTGTCTGTGTTCTTTCTTTTTCCACTCTGCAACTGCTGCCGCCGTTTCTTTGTTGCTGCTAATGTTGGCTTCTTTATTTTTTTGTTCGAAGATGATTCAAATAAATAAGACACATTTAAATCAATTATTTTGTATACAAACTCATTAAACTTACTTACAACATTCCCAACTTAAAAACTAGTTGTTGGGTTTTTAATATTTAATTATATACCGTATAATTTTTAATGATATTGGAGACAAAAAGCATCACTTACCTGAATCCTTAAAGTAATGCGCTTGCGCAGAAGCGATAAGTTTGTTTACATACGTTACGTAAAACGTATCGATCCGGCACACGTATCCTATCACGATCGGTAACGTATTCCGACCTTGGTCCGACAAAATTGAAAAATCAAAACGAGGAATAGCAAAACACAGCAAAAATTACTACAAAATAACTATTAATGTAGGACAAGACACATAACCAAAGAAACTTTTATTGGTTTAGTTAGTTGCATAAAGTGGATACGTTGCGTATGCATTCGGGCGTGTTTTTAACCTTTTTTGATTGGTCACGTGTCGTCTTTCGTTGTGTATACGGATAAGTATGTATGCAAATTTGTGGTGTTGCTTTCTGCCTCTAATCTAAAAAATAATTTCAAAATTTTTAGAAAAATATAGCAGGCGATAATGATTCATACCAAAAATTTAAGCTTTGGAAGTTTTTAAATCAAACATTAAAAAACCTTTTTGCCAATCTAAATATGCTTAATTGGATTTAAAAACTGCTCGTCTCGAAAAATGACTCATAATCTAATCAATTAGTGCCCGGAAAGATTAAGGCAACAAAAAAAGTTAAAAAGCATTTTCGTCTTTTAAGAGATTTTTTTAAGTAGAGCGGTTTAGTCTGCAAACTTTTTGCTAATTAACATATTATAATTAAATGACCCCTACATTTTTATTGTAAATATTTTATTTTTGTTAAATTCCTAATAATTCATTCAAAAAAAAAATAGATTTTAAATACTTTATTTCTTTACTTTTTGGCTTAAACTTTTTTTAATTATGTAAACAGTACTAAGAATATTACTTTACGACGTATAAAATAGTTTGCAAATTAATAAGACAAAATGGTCAGAAATTGCCCTAAACCTCTTTTATAAGAGGGCGAATATTCCTTTTGCCGACCTTTCTATCGACTTTCGGTCCAAAATTAAGCAATAACACGTAAAAGTGTAACATACTGTCCCAGTTAGGTAAAACTAATTGGCCCTGAGACCGCTTTGTACGCTATAATGAGCAATTTGGCCTGCGAAATCTGAACATTTGCAAAATTTAACGAGAGAGTTCGTTTAAACCGTTTTTAAATTTTCTAAAGGCTCTTTTTAAAATTGCTAACGAGATAGTTTGCCACTTTTTTTTATTTAAGTTTTATCAAGTGAAAACTTTAAATTTCTAGTGCTGCGACTTACCAACTAACAAGAATTAACTATTTTTGTGTTTGAAAACAAAGTTATTATTTAATATTTTTTCAAAATAAGATCTGGTTTATAATACGTGTGAAACTATTCCAGTTTCTTCATTAATACTAAAATAAAACTAGTATGTATATAACAGTACAGCAAGAACTGGTCAAGTAAGAACTGATCTTAGTTAATGGTTTGTGGCAGCTTTTTTATTATTTACTGACAAACAAGGAAATTGCCGCGTAATACGGTATACCAAGCCTAAAGATACATTGAATATATGTAGGTATACTTATGTAATAGGGTAAACCAATTAAGGAAGCAAATTTAATATCTTATTGGTAGTTACTGGTTTACTGCCGTATACATATGTATGTGTAAATTCTATAAGTAATTTATAAATTCAAAAGTCTTCATGTCAATTTTAGTATAGTTTCTATTAGTTTAATTTTAATGCCACTTCTAATGACCAAAAAATGTAATGTTGCAAAATAAAATTTAGATTTTTCATTTAGTTAATAAAAATAAAAAATATTATTTTATACGTACAATTATGTACAGTTTCACTAAAAATCCTTAAAATAAAACCTTCGGTTCTGATTACTTCTGATGTTTAAATAGGTTAGTTAACATTTTGGTTAATAAGTTTTATACAATATGAATAGGTCTTTTGACAATTTTGGGATTTTTTTGTATTAAGAAGCTTTTATGGAATACTTATAGTATTTATAAATTTAATGCCATATCCAATACAAGCTGTTCTTAAAAATAAATTGTCGGTAATTTAGCAATTAAAAAACTCATAAAGAAAAGCCAATTTCTTAAAAATTGTATATGCGTGTAAACCTGGGAGATTGCACACATATCCTGGGACACCATGTATAATTCATAAACTAGTTTTGTTAATGTTTTGTTTAGCAGGCATTTAAAAAAATCTTTATTGATCCGTCCAAAAATGGAAAAAAATGAATTTTGCCCTGTATGTCAAAAACTAAGAGGGCCATTAAAAATATTCTGTTCTCATCTTTTGTTTCATCAAAAGGAGCAATAGTTCGCGGAAACCACAAGTATCTATGTATCTCTAATAATAACCGAGATACCCTGCAATTTCAACGAAATCCAGACACCCTGTACTTAAGGGTGGGCAATTAAGCGAGCACCGCGGCTGTTTCTCGGGAACTGTTTATCGTACGGATTCAAAAAAATGGTTTACTTTGGTAAATATGGTCGAAAGAAATGGCTGAAAATTATTTTTAAGATTATAAGTCGACCGCTCGGGTTTTCTATTTTTATTTAATTTATTGAGTTACGAAAAATAACAATAAAATGCAGCCATATTAAGAAGGCGTCCATAAATTACGTCAGACGTTTTTTTCTCAATTTTTTACTCCACATGTGAGATTTTTGCACAATTTTTCGACCCAAAAGTTACTCCTGGTTGTTACCGAATAACATATTTTTTCTGAAGGGATCTACCCAAATACGTAAATTTTTACGTGATATTTGCACAAACCCCCTACCTCCCCGCCCCTAAATGCCTCACTTATTTATGGGCGCCTTCTAAATTCTTTGATTTTATTAGTTCTGGTTAGCTTCTACATTTTTGGCTTCAAAAACTCTTACTTAAAATTAAATTGTAAAGAACATAGTAAAAGATGATAAATTAAATTACATTGAATTAAAAACAACTGTAATTTTTTTATTATCTTATCCGACGGCAAGTCATATACTGTTTAGTATTGCTAAACGCAAACTCTTTGTTCTGCATTTTCGACGGCTACGCCCACGACCGGCTGTCAGCCTCGCGAAAGAGTAAATGGCTGTAATTTGTTTTAAAACGAGTTTTAGTATAATCTCAGTTGTGCTTCGTTCGCGCTGTAAAAATTCTTGTAGGAGCTTTTATGCCAGATTAAAGTAGAAATAAATAAGGCTATTTGGCTATTTGTTGACAAACAAATTCGACCCCTTATGTCTGACACCCCTCGAGCGATCACGATTTCGTCATATTTTGACAATCGTACTTTCTTCCTTATCTTTAACCTTTGCTGTTTATATTATATTAACGGAAAAATGCGACTGCGTTTTGCTTTAAAGCTTTTCAGATGTAATTAGTTATTGCTTAATTATGGATCCCTTTCAACAGTATCTACATCCAACATGGTGATTAAAAATTCTTTTTTTTTCCCAAAACATTTACTCGCCCTGTGGGATGTATTGTTAGCAAATAATAACGGCTTTTTAAAGTTATAGCTTGAGCTTTTTTATTGTCTTAATAACTTAATTCTTACCAGGGATATAGTCATTAAAGTTAAAACACTGTTGTATCGAAACTTATAAAAAAACGAGCATATGCGATCATTTTTGTGGGGAGTGTATTTCAAGATTTTTTTGTTTTTTGATTATTTGATAAATAACAAAGTTTTCATTTTTTAATATAAAAAAATATACCCAAACACGTAACGACAATAAAGGTAAATCGGTAGAAACTTTCTAATGCATCATCTGTAGCCGTACTAATTATTTTAACAAAAGAGACATAGACAGGTCCATAAAAAGCGTTCGGGAACAGTAATTATAAAGGGAAGTAAAGGGAATCATTTTACAAGCGGACGCGGGTTTAATGTTTTAAACTGGCGACTGAAGAATTAAAGGCATCACGTGCAAAAGCGGTTTGAAAATCGGAGGTTGTTTGAGAAAGATATCGAATTAAATATCAAAGAACAAGTAGTCAGCTTTTTACGCTAGTAGACTTTTATTAAGAACGTAGTCCAATATCACAATAAATCGTCAAAAAATACTTTAAACTGCAGACGCTTTTCTGTACAGGGTGTCTCATTTTGGTTGGAACAGCGGGATATCTCACTTATTATTAGAGATAGAACCTTGCGGGTTTTCGCGAACCTGTGCCTCAGTTGGTTGTATGTAACTTTTTCCGTAGAATGCAGTAGCGTTACCAGAATTTTTTTACATTTTCTTGTTTTAAAATTATTGACCAATGATGGGTTTTTTGATGGAACAGGCTGGTATATTTTTCAAAAAATAAATTGGCCTTTTTACAAACTTTTCAAAAATATGTAATACTGTGGGTTTATTTTTATAAACAATGACAAAATTTCCAATATTTACAATTCACATCCAAAATTTTGCAGTAGACCATGAAAACAAATTAGTTAACAGTTGTTTTTTACTTGATTATTGTAGCTTACGTTACAAATTTTAAAATTAGATTTTGCTATTTAATTTAATTATGTTTATTCTTTTGTTACATAAATCTAGGTATGTAGCACTTACACGAGCAACATTATTAATTTGTAAAAGTTTTTCTAAAATAATTTTCCTGAATTATTGTTAGCATAATACATTTAGTTTATTCTTGATTCAGAAAAACATAAAACAAAAAATGTATTGCTATAATCACAAATGTGAATTCTTCTTTTTAACAATTAACAGAGCAAATAAAAATTATTTATTTTTGTAGGAGTATATATTTTTAAATAAGTCCAATAACTTAAAAAAATTATAAATTGCCAAAATTGGTCAAAACGATTAGAGAATTAAAATATAATATTTACTGAGTCCCCTCCGTTTACGTTGTCGACAATGCAAAACACAACAATTAGTATTCTCTAATTGCGCCATTGTATTGTGCATGAACAGGTACGCATTCTCTCGAAAATTTTGATGGAATTACCAAAATCACGTGCTATACAGTATATCAAATAACACGGCTATAGTTAGTAAGCTTAATTGTTTTACTCAATCTCGCAACTGTTTCTACTATAATTACTTTGTGGCTGTTCAGAGTCGTAGTTAGTCGAAAAAGTAACTATTGTCAAACAAGAAAGCGCGAACCACGTAATAATACAATGTTAGCTTATAATTGACGAGCTCGCTTACAAAACTTTACACTTTAACAATATTTTCTTGAGGTAAAAACCAAAACCCTAGCTACTTGTTTAAAAGGAATGTTTTTTCATAAGTAAATTTATTGAAGTTGACTAACTGCTAATCTTTTTTCTTGTAAAAAATCATGATACTTATACAGAAATAAAAAATTACGATGTTAATATTTAATGAAATAAAAAAATAATATTGTATGCTTATTAAAACAGAAATTTGGAGAGTGGAAATGCTAATTGCTCTAAGTGCCAAAATATAAATTTTTGTTTTTTGTCCTACAATATTTTCTATGTGGCAGCACCTCGGGCAGCACTAATTTTACCCTAGCGATTGCAATTAAAGTCCAAAGTTGCACTCTTGGTGATTGCTTCACCATCGTAGAAAATATATCGATATTCCTACATATTACACAATATACTACTATATTGTTTACACTTAAATTTGCACAAAAATAACATATTGCAACCAGAAAGGACTTGTTTGTTACTCCAATTTGTGTAAAACTGCTGTGCCACCACTGATTCCAACTGCTATACATTTATTTACTTTAAACTTTTTTAAAAATTAGAACGGACCTAAGCAATATTTACGAGAAAATAATAGCTTAAAAAAATCAACATGTGAGAACAAACATACAACAACATTTTTATAAAGTGGTGGATTAGAGCAGGGATGGCAAACATTTACGTATCAACGTGCCATTTTTCAAAAAAATGTTAAGTGAAGTGATAGACTTGCCATCAAAAAATTGTGACTTTATTTTTTGAAGAGCAAAAAAGGGTGTCTAACAAAATCCCCAAACCACCAAAATGCCTGCACCCCTTCCTGGTGGCGCCCATGATAGTGCGTAATAAATTTTGCGATCGGTAATGCGCCCAAATTATTTAGTCGCGTGCCCTTGGTTCGCCATCCCTGGACCACAAGATACTGAAGAGTAAATGTATAGACGCATTTTACTAATACTAATATTCTAATTTGTCTTCTAATGCCAAAGAGTTTCCACGCCTATGAACTGTAGAACTGTATAGCTACTTTTATATGTATAGAGTGCTAGAAATTGCAGTTTGCAGCCTGATAGTTAATTTAGCCTATTATGTCAAGCTGAAATTATCTGTCTAGAGAATAAGGCCTGTGTTGCTGATGTGACATAATGGGGCTAATTATTTAATATCGTGTCAAAGGGGTTTTTGTCTCATTCGCTTGCTTTCATCTACGGTGTTCAACAACTACTTGACAAATGTTATGTTTTGTTTTCTCCCAGGACCAAAATATACTGCGTTTACTACTATTACGCCTACAAACTTTCACAAAAAACATGTTTTATTCTATTACATGTTGTTAATTTGGAGTAGATAAACACAAGTATACGACGACCTTTTTTGGATATTACTTTTGGTCTACCAAAGTTAGATTACTTTTAAACTAATGATTAAAATTTGTAAAGGCATTCAGCATTTTTACCAATTATTTAAGCTATTTATTCATAGTGTATCATAATCGCAACCATACATGGCTTCCAACTTTATCTACCGATAACTAAAAATAAAACTATTGTGCAATTTCTGGTATTTTCTTAGTAATATTATATTTTTAATCTTATTTTATCAAAAAACCTTCACAATAATTCTTCGAGAAAAGGTAACCAGGGAATAATTAAAGTCGCTTTTCTGGATAACCTGCAGCTAATCTCGTTAAATTTCCTCTTTTATCGTGAAAAATAGACCAAGTCACCCATCAATATCTGTCGTAAGACAGAGATGTATTAGAAAAAATTTATCTAGCGGTAATTTGGTTATAAAATGAGTCTTTATTTTCTCTCTTGTAATTTAAAAACAAAAAAAACTAAAAAGTTAATTATACTAAGACGAATAAAAATATGTCTTCTAATTAATCATGTTTCGTAATAAAGACAAGGAAATCACCTTAAACATCGAGATAGAAACCTTTTAAGGCGAAGTAAACAAACATTCCCTAATTTTTGTTGTCGTTCCAGCACTTTACTTAATTTAACACAAGTCCCGTGTTTGACAAATTTTGGAAATTTGTGTACTCAACGGCTTGGTGAACTGCCCCAAGCAGACCCAAAATTAAGATGTTCTGACGACCAGGGCGTTGAGGAACATGACTGCCGTGCAAATAATAAAGCACTGGCTTCTTCCGCCGAACATAAATAATTTCGCGTAATATACAGTGTAGCTAATAGGAAGGATACAGAGACTATGCCAAATTTTAAATGCACTATTTCAACTAAATTTTCAGGTTAAGATTAAGGCACTGGCTAACCGACCGCCAGCGATTTTGCTCAATTATTAGAAGAAAACCGCCGCCTGGCGATTTTTTATATCTACGTATATGAAAACCACTGAAAATAAAAATTAATTTGTTATTACCAGCCGTTTTCACCTATTTTGCCGATAGAAGCCGCCGTCCGGCCGTTTTGCTTATAAAAACTCTTAGCCGCCGAAAAATAGTTAAACTTAATCTAACCTTAATAATTATTTATTTTGTGTGCCGTAAGCGTCTAGTTTTGTGTGGTTTTATTGTTTAATATTATAGTTAAGTTAACAGCAACCTTTGGAAAAACAAATTGGAGTAGAATAGGAGTATGGGGACAGGGAAATAAAACCAATATTGTATTTATCCCAACGTTTCGTGGCTGGATTGCCACTTTATCAAGGGCTTATAATTAAAAAAGACACATTACAAAACTATTTTATCACATGGACCCAATCATTACAAAACTAAAAAACACTTTAAAAAATATTGTCAGGCACGAAAGGCGAAGAAATAACTTATCAGGACGTCATCGTCAGCATTAAAGTAATCAATTAGATATAACCTAAAATTCCTAAAAAGTGGAAAAGTATTTGTCTAAAAATTAAATTATAAACAATAAAAAATAAAAATTAAAAAAATTTATAAAAAATTATCAAGAAAAAAATAAAAAGAAAAAAAAGGTATTTTCTATCCGGAATTCAACTAGGAACTTGTCGCTTACGGGTCAACAGTCGTAACCTTGTAGCTATAAGAGAACTGGAAAACATTTTTAAATTGATAATATGCTTAAAGAAATAAGCCGTGATTATGAATTATTAAGGTATCTTGTGTATTTTTTCCTTTTACTTTAGTTCTAGTTCTATAAAACGATCGGTTTTTTTCTTGCTGCTAAAATACTTCTGGCTTTTCTTTTCCTAAAAGTAAACATACATATTTTTTAACTTGTGAAGAGCTTCGACAAAATCTTCGTAGGTGGTAAACGTGTCTCCCAGTTTTATTTTTGTTTGTTGATCAACAATAAAAATAATATTAAACAATAAAACAAATAATTATTTGAGCTAAATTTAACTTTTGTTTGGCGGTTGTCAATAGTTTTAATCCGGGCGGCGGTTTTCTGCTTAAAATTGAGCTATATCGCCGGCGGTCGTTTAGCCAGTGCCTTAGAGTAAACGTCTACTTATGCATCCGAAAAAAAAACGAATTATCTTAATTTGTGTTCTTGACGAACTTTAAAACCAGTTAAATTTATTGATAAAGGCAAAACATTAGAGAGGATATTGTTTTTTTCTACTTTCTGAAAGTCTCGCAGTAATGGTTTTGTGAATTTTATTTTTAGTATAGTTTATTATTAAACTTTCGCTCATGGGCTGCAATAGTGGCACAACTGAAAACACATGAGTTTTGGACTAAAAGGGGTGTAAATAAAAAATATACACTCTTTTCAGCAGCAATACTGACAGAAAAGATATTATCTTCGTTTAAGCAAACTAAAGCATTTTTTATGCATTTACCCAAGCAATGAAAACTTTAAACCCACTTATATCAAAAATGATTTTTGAGTTTTGCCGCTTATAAGAAAAATACTATAATTTTAAGATATTTTTATGGGGTTTTTACCTCAAAAGCAATAAAAAAATTGTACAAATAATAGTAATATTTTTAATTTAATATAAGCAAAGAAAACTTTTTTATAAATATCTATGGCGAAAAAATTATTTACATCAAGAAATTAAACAGTAGACTCTTTAGCAGTAACATTTAACTTCGTTAACTAAATATGCAGATATTAAGAAAACACTATAAAAATAGTCTGCTAGATTATTTTTTTTTACAAATATGTCTCTACGAGTTTATTTATCCTCACCACTTTTACCAATTTAATTTTGTTTGCAAAACCCATCAAAAAAAAAAAAAAAATATTAAATTTTATTAAATAGAATAATGTCCAATTAAAAATAAAAAAGTTTTGCTACAAACGTAATGCCTCATAAAGCTACTAACCATATTGAGGGAATACATGGGTTGCGAATTAAAGTGGTAATAAGGCCGATTTGAACTCATGAGCAGAACATTCACATGACTGCTACAATGTTACTTCTATTTGTCCAAAATTTTAAAAGAAAATTCAAGGGCCTTTTTTATTCTTAAGCAAAGCATTAAAACAATGTAAGTTTTTTTTAATTTTTTAATCTATGTATAACTCTTTAAAATTTCAATTACCGCGTGGCAAAATATCTGTGGTTGTTTCTGTATAACCGGCAAATAAATAAGCGGGCCAAATATATACAAATTTCATCGGCTGTCTCGAGGGACAAAGGGCCATTAAATATGAAAATGACGCGGTCTGGACCTTTAGGCCCAAATGTTCGGTATACCGACACGTTTACTAACTCAACAATATTAAGTTTAATGTCTGGATAGGTGCGCTAGTTTAATTTAATAATAGAGCCGACGTGCAGAGATTTACTTGGTCACCAAATGTAAATTGAATTGTCTAAAAAGGTGGATACATTAAGGTCCACCACTTGCGGCTACATTTTGTTTCCACTTCCTGTAAGCAAATAATGTTAATCATTTGTTCACAATTTCATTGTTTTACAGATGTGTGTTATTTTTAACATAGTTTCAAAATAAACCTTAAACTATTATGACCTATTGTACTAGTTTAATTTGTTAGAATATAGAAACAGTTCTTGAAGAACAACTAAAAGTTTTATTAACAGACCGATTGAAGAAAATTTGTTTGAAATGACTTGCGGTAAATTTCCAATGCATCTGGCATCGTATCTCGAGTAAAACTTTCTGATAAGTTTGGATTACCTGGACTTGGACAAGGCGCACTAACATAATAAACTTTGCTTATTATATTGGGGCAATAACGTTAGACGATGTGGATTTCCAAGTTTTCGGAATGCAATTATTTGTTGAACACGGTCAAAGTGTGTCGCGCTGTTTCTTTCAATAACTGACAAGTATATATAGTATAATAAGTTTGAAAAGGTAAAGAAAAAAATGTTCATTATTTGCATTGTACTAGCTTTCGGTAAGTTTATAATACTTATAAATTTTAAGTGTAAATATCATGGATTAAAATTCTGTATTGGGCTTACTGCACTAAATCAGACACAATTTAAAACATTTTGTGTGATTAATTAAATTTAAATGATTTTGTTTAGATATTTTTTTTGTTAAATCAGATTTTAAACACGTTTCTTGGCAACCTCAATAGCCCATAAGACATAAACTAATATAATATTATTTGAAATCGATGATAGTAATGTACTACTCTAAATGTATACCGTATATTATGAATAATTCAGAAGAAACTTTTCGGCTTTATCAGTGACACATTTTTATAGAAATTCTGCCAACATAAACTGTAATATCGTTTTGATGAATGCCAATATTACATTTAATGCTTGGTTTAAAAAAAAATTAAACGTGATCATAACACTTTAAAATATTTTATTGGTTTTTAATTAAGTAATATATTTCTAAATGCGTTTATGGAACATAGATTTTCGAATTATTTGATTATAATGAAAAAACTGCTAATATCATAGATGCATGCGTCGGTTTATTAAGAGGGAATTTTGCTTTGCCCTGTGAATATGGAAAATTGATCCACTTTTACTGTGCTATTAAAGAGCCCTGTGTTTAAAAGATTTTTTAGCCTATTTTAATTTTTGGAGTTACATTGATAATACACACAAAAAGAAATGTCTTAATTTAAATTAATTTATTTTTACTTAAGACACGTTGTGAGTTTTTATTTATATTTGCCACCCACTTTTAACTATAACCAAGAAAAATAGAAAAAACGTCCTGTTTAAAAGTTTTATACTTTTTCATCTATTATCTTTTGTACATAAAAAGAAACAAATAAACATCAAAAACTTAAAAAAATGAATGGGTTAACTTTTTTTTAAATGAGACACCCAGTATATTATGTCATTATTAAAAAAAAAAAAATTAAAAGCTATACAAAAATACTACATTTAATATATTATTTATATCTATCTTTAATAGTAGGAAATATGGTCATTCAAATCTGGATGTAATTCCCATTAGGTACATCTACAGTCTCAGCTTAGAGACGTAGGTAGGTATAATGGAAATTTTATCTACTATTTTTTAGATATAAGTTATCATATTTTGAAAACTATTAAAGATATATATATATATCAAACGTGTCATTTTTAAATATTTTTTAAAAGACACATAAATATAGAGTGTTCTTTTAAAAAAGTTTTCCTCATCATTTTTCTTGAGTTTTTGATGTACATTTGTTTCTTTTTAATTGTTCAAAAGATCATAAATGAAAAATACGAAACTTTTACGTTTTTTTCTATGCTTCTTGGTTATAGTTAAAAGTGATTTCATATAAATGAAAACTTTGTACATAACAAAAAGCACAATATATTCTTCTTATTAGTAAATGATATTCTTGAAAATATCCTTTTAGCACAAGCATAAAAATTGTATCAGGAAAATAAACACAATTTTTTTAATTTAAGAAAATTAGTGCTTTTTGTAGATATTATTTTCTCGACGTGATTATTTTAACTTAAAGTTGTTTAAATAGAGAATAGCAATATTACTTTGTTTTGGCTAAAGATATTTTAGTTTTCCTGTAAAAAGTTTTTTTATATTGCTTATTTTATTATTCTTTATTTAGGACAAATTGTGACCTATTTGAAGAATATATTGTAAGAATAATATTATTTATTAAGAGAATAATGTAAATTCTTGAAGCAAGAATATTGTTTTCCTTAAAAAAAAATGTCCAAAATTAAAAACATCTTTTCAGGAAAATCCATATTCTAGTTGCAAGAATTTTATTTTTTGTGTCGAAAAAAATATTACACAATTGTCGTAACTTGTCCAGAAGAGGAAAACTAAAAAAACAACTATATTCTTTTAAAACCTTTTTAATTAAACAAGCAAATAGGAATTAACGTGTTTAACCCAGTTACTGTTTGCTTTGTTCTATAGCGTCATTAAAATAACATAAATTATTTGCTATAATGAGTCGGACTTCGTGTCAAACTGTAGCAACTGGCCGCTAATGGCCAAGTTATTACCTAATCTTTTTCCTTTTATGTTTTTTAATAATATAAAACCTAAAGGTTTGTCTGATAACTATACAATATGTAATCTTGTGTCGCGGCAACTTAAAAAAATCATTGTGTTTTAAATTCGTGGAGGGCTAGTTCTAAAGTGTACAATCTCCAGTATAATGCGTAACACAAAAAAAAAAAACAAGAAAATACTACTAATTAAATAAAATTGTATATTTTGCATTTTAGTTTAAATACTCTGTTATGGATGTATTCATGGCCCAAAAATTATTTATTTAAATTCAACGCCAAAAAATATGACTTGTGGGATATTTATCTAATTTTTGTATTAAATAAAATAAATGTAAACTGTACACTTTAAAACTAGAGCTCTAATAAAAATAAAGTATAGGTAAGGTATATGCAAACCTTTTAGATTTTAACTCGGCACCAACGCTCTTTTAAAAGAATATTTCATTTTAACTTTCTTATACTGTAACCTTTCTAATGATTTTAAAAGTTTTCTTAAGAGAGCCAGCAGCAAGTCGAAAATAACCCAATTTTCCTACTCTACTTGGCCCTAACAAATTATAGGGTCCGATGAAAAAAACTTGTTTGCATGTTTTTTGGCATTTAAGTCCTTATAGAGCCGTTATTTTATGAAATATGTAGAGACATCGTCAAAATGTCTTTTGGGAAGTAAGCCTTCAATTTTCTTTAATCCAATGTCAAATTCAGTTTTGTTTTAAAACTCACAAAGTTTAATAACGTTATCAAGAGCTAAAGGTTCGTAAGTTGTAGTAAAATCCCCCAGTTTCGACCGTGACCTTAATACGAATAATACGGTAATTTTGTGTTGTACTCTGAATAAAACACGAAAAGGGTGTGTAAGACATTCTTTAGAAAAAAATTCTAACGCTGGTGTGTAATTTGCATTTTAGAAATTACTTAAATCTGTGTAAATATGAAAAATTGATTTAAAGTTTTAATCAAAAAGTTTTGTTGTGGCCGTCGTAAATAAAAAGGAATAAGTAGCATTGCAGTGTTAATACTTACAAGTATTTATGACAAAAGTAATTTTAAACTACCTAATGTTTAAAAGGGGATTGTCCTGATGAAGAAAGGATATTTGGCCACCCTAGTCGCTGTTAAATGCTTTCGTCAAAACGTAAAATGTAAAAAAGCATTATTTCCAACTTTTTTTTATATAATAAGTCACACTGTTTAGCAATAAACTAATAAATATAGCAGCATGAACAAGGGCTTTTTAAATATGAATTTTATGGTGTTTAAAAAACATTTCATTCATTAAAAAACTAAAAGAAAAGCTATGGATATAACTATCCCGTCGTTATTATATGCACGAATGGATCTTTTAAAACTTTTATGTGTTGGTAAAGTAGCAGTTTGTTTTTAAGCACTTTAATTTGTAGACCGAGCGTGTTATTTATAAATATTTGAGTAGGGCGTTGTTTTAAGTTTTTAATTAAAATTATTTATTAAGCGGGAGTTTTGAAAAAGTTGTATAATTTTTTATTTTTGATATTGTAAAAAACAATATTTATAGCTGAAATTCATTCTCTCTTTTACTAATAAAACATTGTAAAGAATAATTTACTTTTTGATATAGGGCATACTTTTAAAACTGAGGAAAATTTCTGCTTTCCAGGATATCTTAGACATGTGCTCTGAGGTATAAGGACTATATTAGACCTAAATTAATATGTGTAGTATAGTTTCAGATATTACTATAAAGATAAATGTATTGCATAAATAGTGTATAAAACGTATATATATTTCGTTAAACGTACGTACAATTTATATAATTATATAATATATATAATATATATATATATAATATATATATATATATATATAATATATATATATAATATATATATATATATATATATATATATATATATATATAATATATATATATATATATATATATATATATATATATATATATATATATGTTTCATATTCCGTTGCACATAATATACATACAGTGCTTGTCTAAAGTCAAGACCCCTCTCCTAACTTTTGAATTGTTTAGTAATTTATTATGAAAATTTAAGGACTTTAGTAAGACAGCATAAACCACATTTAAGAAAAGAAATCACAGATATAATTGTCAAACTGCCGGTTGGACGCCATTATAAAAAGTAAAATTAAATAGAAAGAGGGTATTGTTGCACATCATTTTGAAGCTCCTGACAAGTTCTTTACAACTCCAGAATATAAAGTGAATACCCTTTACCCCCAAAAAATGACGGTCCTTTGAAAATTACTTAAATACCTGATTCGGATGGACATATCTCCAAAACTAATAAAGTTAGATATACCTAATGTATTTTCTTAAAGGTTCTCTGGAGATCTTTTTAATGGTGATAGAATATACAGGGTGCGTCATTAAAAAAATCTATACTTTTTGTCCTACCCTGTATATTATAAAAGCTTAAAGAAAATTCCACGTTATGTGTATCTAACTTTATTAAATTCAAAAATATGGCCGTATAAAGGAGGTATTTAGGTAATTTTTAATGTTTGGCCCCATTTTGTAGTAGGTAAAGTAAGTAATTGACTTTATATTCTGGAGTTATAAAGTACTCGTCAGGAGCTTTAAAATAATGTGCTACAAGACCCCTCTCCATTTAATTTTTCTTTTCAAAATGGCGCCCAACTGTCAGTTTGACATTTATATATGTCGGTTTTTGTCCAAAATTTGGTTTATGTTGTCTTACTAAAGCCCTCAAATTTTTATAAAAAATACCAAACAATTCAAAAGTTAGAAGCGGGGTTCTGAATATAAACAAGCACTGTATGTATGTATATCAAGATAAAAATTTTGCGCGTTAGAATTTCCTTGAAAATGGAATACTTAACCTCCATTTTAAGGTAGCTTTATGGCCCTATCTAATAAACTGAAACTTTTAACACGATTTTTAGTTTCCTTACAGTCATAAAATGATTTAATTTTCTTAAAACGCGATAAACACAATCTTCAACATGAAATCTAGTTTTTATAGGAATTAATTTAAAAATTTTATGTCGCTACTAAAGTTTTGGTTATGGAAATTTTTCTCTTATAATTAGTTTTAAGAAAACTATGTAGTCGCAAAAAAACTATAAGGGTGTAAAAGTTTTACGTTCATGGTATTCTAAATGAAATACAGTAAATACTACAAATATTAATTTAAATAAAATGTATTATATGACAAGTTATAATTAAAATACTTTTACAGCTAATTTTATAATTGGTTACGTATGTATATTAATTATAAAAGTACTTTAAAATTATGCTTTAAATAAATAGAAACAATAATACTAATGTGGAAATTTTTAAAACTTTGCTATGCATAGCAAAACATTTTGAGTTGTATTCATGTGCTTGGTGTATTTATTAACAAAATGGATATAAAGGGAGACTTAAACACCATTAAAACGAAGGTGAGATTTACGAGAATCTAAAAACGCGCCATTTCTAACCGAAAATGCGCGCTCTATGTGTTTCATAAAACTTGTCGAACTGGGCAATAACCAATAAAAAGAAATCCAGACTGCGAACCTCATGAATTCAGAATTGTGTTGTTTAAGTCGATGGGAAAATTCGTGAATATTTCCGATTCATATTTATAGACCGTGAGCAAATAAATGGCATTACAAAAAGTTTTAGGATTTTCTTTTTTTTAACGTAAAAATGGTTTTCCAATAATAAAATCAATTTATTGCCTTAATAGAGCATTTTTCAACAAATCCTGATTTTTAAATTTTTAAACACTGATGTGTTTAAAAAATATATAATTATTTGTTTAAGTATTGAAAACTGAATATGCCTACAAGAAACCTATATTGTTTTATCATTATTGGAATTGTTGAACTAAAATTCTAGTTTTGCTGCTTCTATTTGTAAATAATGGACATTTGCGAGTTTAACAAGTCGTTAAATTAATTACTTAACTTTGAAAACATAGTTTTGCTTAAAATAAACATTATATCGCATACAGATAATTTTTGTGGTACCCAGTATATAATTAAATAATCTCCCCGTAAAAGTTTAAATAGGCTTAAAAACAAAAATGCTTTAATTTAAATAGCCATATTTTTTTAATAATTAAGTTATTAGGACTTTCAAATAAAAAGAATTATTAAGAGAAGGTAAAGCTATAACTTTAAGTAACCTTTGTTATTTACTATTAACAATACATCCCACAAGGTGATTAAAAGTTTTTGAAAGAAATGAATACGTTTTAATTGTCCTGTATGATGTGCTGTCAAAATTGAGTAATCAAATTTGTGATTATAAAATATCAGAATTAAGTAATTCACAAAAACTTTCTTTCAACTGCACAATATACAGGCTAATAAAAATGTATTCGCATTTTTTTAGACTTATAATAACCCTGTAGGATGTATTGGTAACTGTAAAAACAACGATTACGCCAAAGCTATAGCTTAAAAGCGTTAATTTTGTGGTGCCCTGTATGTAATAAAATACAGGGTGTCCGGAAAGGTAGGGTCAAAAATGATAGAGGTGACAGAGTGACCCAAAATAATGTTAGTACATCATATAAAAAAACTTCTATCGCGCTTACATAGGGAGATCTTCAAAGTTAGAATAAAAAAATAATAATATATTTCATTTATAACTTTTGAACGGTTGCCACAATAATAATGGCATTTAAGCATTAAAATTAACTCATACCAATGCTTTTTTCCATAGGCAAATGGTTGCGCAGTTAGTCATAATTATACAGGGTGAGACGTTTTTTCGTTTATTGTATGCATTTTTTACAGAGATTAAAAATTTGACATTTTGGTTTGACCGTTTGAGTCCTTCATTGTTTTTGTACAAAAAGGTATACCTTATTTTAATCGATATCTTGGACCGTATTTCATAAAATCGCATTTTAAATCCAGACATACCAACATTTTGTATGTAATACAATCTAATAAAAATAGATTTTTTGAGAAAATTATTAAAATATGGTAAAATTATAAAAACAGTCTTTATTTGAATTATAAAGTTTAAAGGGCTTACAAAAACCATTTTTAATTTGTTTTACCAGATTTTAATAATTTTCTAAAAAATGATTTTTTCAAAATGCTGGTATGTTTGTTCAAGTAAACAATTTAAATGAGGTATACCTTTTTGTACAAAAATGATGATGGAATCAAGCGGTCAAAGCAAAATGTCAAATTTTTCACCTCTGTTAAAAATGCATACAATAAACGAAAAAATCGTCTCATCCTGTATAATTATGAATTACTGCGCAACCATTTGCCTATGAAAAAAGCATTGGTATGAGTTTATTTAATACCCAAATATCATAATTATTGTGGCAACTGTTCAAAAGCTATAAATAAGGACTAACATTATTTTGGCTCACTCTATCATCACTATATTTTTAGCCGTACCTTTCCCGGCACCCTGTATTTCAGGGTTGTTTTTATTACTTCTAAACTTCTAAATTGCCTTTAGTTTCCATCACATGACTGCAGATTATAAGTCATATCCCATTTAAAAGTGTTGTAAATAATACGGACATACTTATAACTCTAATAAAATTTAAAACAAGACCAGCATACCTGTTATGCAGCACAATTTCAAACTTACTTCATGAGATAATGGCATGTTACTTCGTTTTATGTGACTTTTGGGTTTACATATCTGGCGCGCATTTTTCATGCGATATTGTTGCGGTGCTCATAATAATGTTTTATGGCCACCAACTCTTGATATAACTCTGACAGGTTTTAATTTTTTATTGTTTTATGTGCGCGTTGCTTTTGGAATTGTGGGGATAAAATAAATTATCATCAAAAAATTATATTCCATTAAAGCGTTTATTTTGACGTTAATTTTAGTACTTAAAAAAATGTTTAAAATAAATTTTCTATAAGCAAACTAAAAAATCTTTAATCAGAGCTTTTAATATCTATCAAAAACGATAGAGGTTATATTTAAACATTTCCTTAGAATATATAGACAGCTCCAAAATTTGTTGAAAATAAACCATAGGCGTAACAGAATAAAGGATATTAAACTTAAAATATGACATCATAAAACTGCAGAATTTGATGTAAAAAGGCAATGAACGAAGAAAATAGATATTAAAGGATAAAACCGAGCTCTTTTATTTTTATTGCATTCATTCGCTGTAAAGGGAATGGCAAAGATGGGCTTTCAGAATTTACACTTGAAAAAGAAGTAATCAAATACGTAATACACGCACGCATAATAGTAAACAGTGTTCTCTTATTAAAATTTTATTAACAGTTTAATAATCAGGGGCCCAATTTATGCCTATATTATTAAATTATTTTAATATTAATCCAAATTTAAAGAAGATACTGTTAAAAAAACAAGATTTAAACATTATAATAAATAACCTTTTCTTACTTTCTATAATTAAAGGTAAACTTTTATCGTAAATTTTAAGCTTTAGAATGTCTACCAGTCATAATAAGCTATTACGTTTTGTCAAAGTATGATACTTGATTAAATACAACACGGAGTTTTTTTCTTTTTGAAAATTATTA
Organism: Listronotus bonariensis; assembly: GCA_014170235.1. Lineage (NCBI taxonomy): Eukaryota > Metazoa > Arthropoda > Insecta > Coleoptera > Curculionidae > Listronotus > Listronotus bonariensis. The sequence continues at coordinate 123,616 of JACEGR010000436.1, read as the reverse complement.
CGTAATCCCCAAAAACTCATTGAATAAAATGTCAAAATATCTATTACAGCCATATAACTTAACCATTCTTATGAAGCACTCTAATGTTCCTCACATAAAAATTTTACCAATTTAATTACACAGCCACACAAAAAAATCCATGATAGTTATCGTCCTTGGCCAAATTGTAATGGAAAAGAAGTGAGTAGGAATGAGGACGGCAAAATAAAAAAGCTTTGATTGTTCTGCGCCGTTTCGGTCCTGATTTTGGACTTTTTAAGCTTACAAAAATGGCATCATTACCAAAACATGCTATTATGTTGGACAATATGCGATTGTAAAAGGGACATCACAAAACATTACTTTAAAAATTATTATATCTATGTATACAGATAAAATAAATAAATAAAACTTTTCTTAACTATTATTTAGAGTACGTTTTACAACACTCGGCTTGAAAAAGGGTCAAAATCAGGACCGAAACATCGCAAAACAAATAAAGCGTCTTTTATTTTGCCGTCCTCATTCCAACTACCTTTTTGACTCTGACCTGATGGGGTCAAACGACCACAGATGTATTTTATTGGTTTAAAACTACAGTAACTGGAGTAACTTACTAGGTTTTCATTAAACCGGTCCACAAATATATATATATATATATATATATATATATATATATATATATATATATATATATATGTATATATATGTATATATATATATATATATATATATTATATTATATATATATATATATATATATATATATATATATATATATATATATATATATATATATATATATATATATATATATATATATATTTTTATTTCTGTTATCATGCTTAAATTCTGATTCTAAACATTAAAAAACACCTACATTTTTATTCTTAGTTCTTAAAATTGCTTTTGTCTGATTTACGTTGATAAAATGTTTAATATTATATACAAACATAAAAAAATACAATTAAAAGAAAAAAATTGTTAGACCATTGCTTTTTCAAAAATAAAAATCATTATTTATTTGGCAACAAATTTGACTTCTTGATTTTTTTACTCCAAGGCACCGTTTTCGCTTAAAAAAACTAAAAATAGGGCACCAGCATGCTTTTTGCGCAAAATTGGTGCAAAAGCCAAGAGGTCAAATTTCTTTAAAAATAAATAAAGATTTTAAATAATGATTTTTGTTTTTAAAAAAACCAGTGCTACCATATATTTTTTGAATAATCTCCAGTATACATGCCGTTCGGACGCAACTGGTAAAAATAATTAAAAATCTTTTACATTAAAAAATGCCTATTGGTGCTTAGTAGGTAAATGTCAAATTTTATGAAAACAGTTTTGAAGTTATAATAAAAAAACCATTTTTGTCTTAAAATTTTAACATAGCCTAAAAGTTAAGAGGTTTAGGACAGATAAACTTTTCTTCCTAAAATAAACCAAGAAATTAGATCCTGTAGTATTTTAAGCCATCAATTATATTACACCCCATACAAAATGTATTGATTTAAAAAAAAATGGAACATTGTTTTCTACAAAAGTTAACTTTAATAAAAAAAAACAATGTTATATCTGTATATTTTTTATCGGTTGGGAAACCGGCTACAGATTTTTAAATATGTCAAAAAATACTGTTATTATTTTCTTCAAAAAAAAAAATCCGAATGACGTTTTTTTGTAGACCTTTGTTTCCTTTACAACACTCTCACATTGTCAGATTAGTGAAATATACACTTTTTAGCCTGTAATTAAGTGAACCTATCTTAATCTGAAGCGGTCGACAATTACTGATGGATATACTTTTTGTTTTTATGATCGGCCCTGTATACGGGGCCCATCTTTAGTGGAGGTACTTAACCGGGTATAAAGTATTCCCCGTTATATTATTCTGCCGTGCTGTAGTGAATCCCGAAATCCCCTCTTGGGCTCCCCTAACAATAGTGGCCAAAGTATATTCCTTCAAGTCATTAATTTTTTTTGTAGGGCTGTGATTGACCTGCAAATGTCCTGCAACTGACCTTTACCTTGACCCTATAGGGTCAAACTGACCTCAGCTTTGAGTTCAGCGACCTAAAATACATAAAGATACCATGGTCTGTCTTTCGGAGCAGCAACTTTGTGTTTTTTTATCTGGCTGTGTTATCTTTTACAAAAATTGTTTAGGCATAAGGGTCTAGTATCCATTACAGAAATCTTCGCTCCGTTGCAGTTTTTTAAAACAAATTATTTGTTTTAAAAATTTTCCCAAGATTTTTGCCAGTGTAAACGTTTATTTAATAGAAAACTCTGATCTGCTCAGTACGGGTTTCAATTTACGAGTGTCTAAAACCGCGCCATTTCTATCTGGCAGAGTGCGCTCCTATGTGTTACATAAAACTTGTCAAACCGGGCAATAACCAATAAAAAGACTTTCGGATCGCGAAGCTCATGAATTCGAAATTGCATTGTTTAAGGCGATCGGAAAATTGGCGAAAATTTTCGATTCATATTTATGAATCTTCTGCGAGTAAATCAGATTTGGACAGGTTTATTGTTTTTACTTCGCAATTTTAATTCCTCTGGAGTATGGAAGATATTGGTTGAACTAGCAATATTTTTTTCATTTTTAATCAATCTATGTACATGACAAAAAGTTAGTAAGACCGAAATAAATGTTTGTTATTTTCAAGAGCTAACTTTAATTATTTAAATTTCATACAACTGTAAATACATTTGTCATGATAATACAGGGTGTCCGCCTATTTTTTGGCCCATTTTGACCGCGAATAAATTTTGAACAAATAAAGATATAAAATGCGGTTTTTGCAGAAAGCCTTAGATTTATTTATACACAAAAACAAAATGGCCGATTTTTTTATATACGTCAAATTTGTTATTTTTAATGGAACCCCATATATATATATATATATATATATATATATATATATATTTTTACCGTCTTAAACTTCAATCTTTTCCCTTAAAAAAGGTAAGATAAGCTATGGTCATTTCCAAAAATAATCATAATTATTAATCTCTAAAAAATGGACTGCATGCCATTTAAAAGTCTTATTGGACAATGAAAATTTGCTACATACAAGAATACAAAAAAACGGCAAAACGGTATGCTATTTACAAAATAATAATTGCAGAAGGGGTAGATTTTTTGAAAACTTTTGGTAATAATGCGAAGAACCAACCTATAGCTTTGTTGCGGTATTTTTTTTCTGTAAACTGGGTATGAAGCAAAGTCTTATTGTCAAATAACACCATTTAATGGCACAATGTCAATTTTTTAGAGAACAATAATTCTATTATTTTTAAAATACTCATAGCTTATGTTATATATATTTTTTTTTTGAAGGGGAAAAATTAAATTTTAAGACGGTGAAACAATATACATGGTGTACCATTTATAATAACAAACTTTTCCTATATCGGAAAAGCAGCCATTTTGTTTTAGTATTAACGAAATGTCACAACTAAATGGCGAGGATATAATAAAAAAAACCTTCAAATAATCTATGGCTTTCTGCGATAACCGCAATTCGATAGCTTTATTTGTTCTAAAATTATTCGCGATCAAAATGGGTCAAAATATAGTCGGATGGGTATTATAAATTTAAATTTTTAAAAATAACAGAACAAAATAATGGTTTACAATATAATAAAAAGAAAATTTTGCTGGCAAAACATTATTTTAATTGTATAAAAGTTTATTGCTTCGCAATTTCCTAAATATTTCATGAAAATTACAAGTCAGTCTTCAACCTTTAATTTGCATATAGATCAACAATATGTCTGTACTTTAACCTAACTAAATTTTGTCTGAGTGATATGTTGAATCAAAATATCATTTGCAATCACATTAATTTGGTTTGGTAAGATACAATTTAAAACATAAATTTAAATTATTTATTATTTTTTCTTTAACAATCAAACAGAAAAGATCTAATCTCTGACTCCAATACGAAAATAAAACTGCATAATATTTTCCATTAACGATTTACCATCATGGGTTGGTCAATTTACAAAAAACCTCCAATCTCTAATTCAAATCATTCCTTCGCAGTGCTGCTGAAACTAAAATTTAAAAGCATAACTCCCGTCAAAAATGGGAGAGAGAATAAGTTAAATGACATTTTCCGCGACATTTAACCGGGATAATCTCGGGCTAGGAGCTCCGAATCATGTACAGACGGCTCTCTGATATTTCGCAAAGAGGTTTATATCGTCTTAGACTTCGTGTTCTCGACTTTTCAAAGTCATGTGTGCAAAAATATTTAGTGACAACTGGATAAAATCATTGTAAATATTTTAGTTAGAAATACTAATACAAATTTAAGACAAGGTGTGCATCATACGTTTTAATATTAATCATACATACAGTCATATTTTAGGAAATTCAAAACTATACACATTTTTATATAAATAAAAAATTTAACGTTTTTTGTTATAATATACTAACTTATATCCTAAAGGCGCCTTTTTGCCAGACTTAACGATAATCTCTATGAATGTAAAACAAAACTTAACTTCTTAAGATAAAGTTAGGCCCAAAACTACAGTGAAGTTATGATAAAATACCCTAAGTCGACGTCAATGTAAAATATCCCAAAAACCTTTTTGTGAAACAAGAAAATCAACTTTCGGCTTTTACCTCCGTGTAGTCAAAATAATTTAGTCGTAACTTGCCGAAGTGTCACCAGCACACTGCGGCCGCTTTGAAAACTAACTTTAGCGGAAAATTCGCTGCTTTAAAATAGAATTACACCTTATCATTATATTACAAAATAAAAGGAGTTTTCAAAGTTTGTCAACTTATTATTTAATCAATGCTAGACAGGTTGATATCTTTGCGCACGGAGATATTATTAATTATATTAGCATGAATATCATACTATCAAATATTATGACTGTTATATCAGATTATAATATAGTTAACATACTTAATTAAGTTTACATAGCTTTGGTAACTATAATATGGGTTTAACCAATAAAATAAATCAAAAAAGTTTATCCAAAGTGATGTTTCGGATTCCTATATTTTAGAACCTTGGATTTTAAATTAACAACTTTAAATTATTTAATTAAAATCCAAGTTCCTAAGACATAGGAATTGAATGACATCATTCAGATCTTAAACTCCTGAAATTAAGGAATAAAATTAGGATTATGGGAGTTGGATAATTCCGCCCTTAATGTTTAAATTGAGCCGCTATAGAAAATGTTTTTTATTGCGGTATAAAAATAAAAAAATATTTCTAGGCCAATTATATGAAAAAAAGTGTACATACACAGGTCCAGAAATGTTTTGCCTCCAAGATACAAGTTTAATATCCTAAATATTTCTTATCCAATTTAAACAGTGTTATTAACAACGACTTATTTAGCCCTAATAAATGAATTTTATTAAATTCAGTGTCGGCTCGAGTGGCATATGAAAAAACATTTCTGTAAAAAATGTACGTAACTGATTTTTGTGCAACTTTTATATTAAACAAAAAGTTAAACAAATAAAAAAATTTTCACACAACTGGAACAAGTCTCTTGAGTTTCTAGGAGAGTCCCAGATCGTTGCTCTTGATATGTCTAAAGCTTTCGACCAAGTCTGGCATGACGCGCTTCTTAATAAACTTCCGTCCTACGGTCTTCCAACTAAACTCTGCTCTTGGCTCTCCAGTTATCTTTCTAATCGACGTATATCAGTCATTGTTGATGGCCACTCTTCAAGCTTTCACGAAATTAATGCTGGAGTGCCTCAGGGTTCGGTACTAGCACCAACTTTGTTTCTTCTTCACATCAACGACCTTCTTTCTTCCACAACCAATCCCATTCATAGTTGTGCTGACGATAGTACCCTTCACTCCACTTTTCGGGTTCCCAAACCAATCTCTCAACCCGACTTGGAAAGCAAACGCAGAGCGATGCAGATATCTCTTTCACAGGATCTCAATTTGATATTGGATTGGGGCGCCAAAAATCTCGTTCAATTTAATGCATCCAAAACACAATCGTGTTCCTTGTCGCGAAAAAAATCATCAAACACTAATCCTTTGCTTATGAGTGGCCAGGTTTTGCAGAGCGGGGACACATTTAACCTTGTGGGCATCACATTTGAGAATAGCCTTGACTGGCATAAACACATTGTATCTATAGCCACCGCGGCTTCAAGAAGGCTTGGATTTCTTTTCCGAGCCAAAAGTATTTTTCCGCTTCTAGTTTGTACACTTTGTATGTGTCCCAAATTCGACCCTCTCTGGAATATTGTTGTCATGTCTGGGGAATGGCATCCCCCACAACTCTCAGCATTCTTGATGCCATTCAAGAGGGGCTGTTCGTCTTATTAATGAACCTTTGCTTGCTCAGAGACTTCCTTCTCTTGCTCATCGTCGAGCTGTGGGAGATCTATCGCTCTTCTATGGATGCTTTTGCGGCTTCTGCTCCGACGAATTGTCCAGTATAGTCCCTCCTCTTGCAGTTCCCAACAGAGAGACTCGTGGTGCCGCGCGTATGCATCCCCATACAGTTCAATTGGACGGGCCCCGAACTTCCCATTTCGTTCGTTCTTTTATCCCTAGAGTTTCTAGACTGTGGAACCTGCTGCCAGCGGAGGTCTTTCCTTCTCCCCAAATCTTCAAGTTTTTAAGTCCCGTGTTAACAAACTTCCTCTTACCCTGCTTAAGACACCCACGGTACGTTAGTATTTAGGCTTTCAGCCTTCGTAGATTGTCCAAAGATAAAAAAAAAAAAAAAAAAAAAAATGTAACTTTTTTGTTCCCTTATATTTTTAAGTAGCTTGCATAATTTCCCATAAAAAAATTGGTAGACTGCATATCCTGGACCATATAAAAAATATTAGGGGAATTTTTCTTTTAAAAAATAGGTTTTGTAATTTCTAATTGGCAATTACGTGAAAAAACAACAAACACTTAAATAAAAAATGCTTTTTACATCTAGTCTTTTTTTATTTTTACTAAAATAAGCGTTTTGGAAATTTTAAAGTTTTTCTGAAAAGTTTAAAACCCTGTATCTTGAAAACGAAAAATTTGCAGATCCAAGCCTATATAAACATTTTTTTTTATAAAATAAACTCATAAATAAGTCTTTACATTTTTACCCCAATTAGTAATATTTGCTTTGAAATAGGACTTTTATTTACGAGTTCTATTAACTGTTAAAATAAATTAATCGACTTTAACAATAGCTTGTATACCTAAAGGTGGGTCAAATATACCAAAACTTCTACGCACTGAAATTTCTTTTAACTTTAAGATTTTAGAGACAAAAATAATTTATATTAAGATGAGTCATTCCCTTCGCATTTCGGCTCTTTCGTTAAGTTAACCATGAAGTTACACGCTCTGCCGATCTCATTTCCTATCGTGACGAATCCTTAAAGCATTAAATCACAAATACAAACACCAATTTGAATTCGTGAAGAAAAAGTGTCTCGGATCATCCGAAAAAAGTCAATTACCGGCCCCCAAATACCGCAGCGCGCGCGATAAAAAATTAGGCAAATCAGTCTGATTGATTTTCACTACTATAAGAAAAACACATTTAGAATTTTTCTTTTTTTTCTTTTATTTGATAAGATATAATTTTTATTGTACAAAAATTTTAAAAAAACTTATAATACGAAAATTTAAAACTTTAAATTATACATACATATGAATATAAATGTATAACTTACGGTAATGCTCTATTTTATTTACTTTTAATAAATAGAGTCCCCTTAATATCTAATCAGAAAACTGGTTTAATAATAATAAATTTAAAAAGAAAAAAATCTGAGAACAAAGCCATAAAACCGTTTTTAAATTAACATATTGATTCTTACTTTACACTGTGCATTTTTGTAATGCCCCTTTATTTTTCAAACGGGTTAATTTAAAAAAAAATACACTTGTACATACAACATTTTAGAGCGATATTGACAGATGAAAATTTCAAGATGGCTGCTGGGCGCCATATTGGGAGAAAAATTAATTGGAAAGGGAGGTCTTGTGGCACATATTTTTAAAGTTTTTGACGGGCACTTTATAAACCTAGAATATAAATTTATTATCTTCACCAACTACAAAATGATGGTACCTAATAATTACCAAAAATTCTTTTCTGGATGTCCATATCTCTGAAAGTGATAAAGTTAAATACAACAAATGTAGTATTTTTAAAATATTTTTAAATGTTAATTTATTATACAGGATGTTTGATCAAAAAAAAAATCCTTCTAATCTACCTTGTATTATATCACCAATAAGTCTGTTCGTAGAGAAATCACAAACTAGTAAGCGCTAATCAATTTCTACAAATACGTCTGGTGAACACTTTGGGAACCGGTCACCTGACTAAATAATAATACCTGACTAGTTTGTTGATTTCTCTACGAACAGGCCTAATATCATCGATTTAATTTAATATAAATGATTCCTAAAAATGTAGATAATGATGTAAAAAGCTTTTGCTTGTAATAAATTTCAGTGTAAAATTAAATTAATAGATTAAATGAAAATTCAATTTTAATTATTATTAGATTATCTTTATATTAGGCTTAATTTAAATTAAATCAGAGTAGCTTTGTTCCGATTTTATTAACGAATGAAATAGGTTATATGCAAATGGTAATACTAAAAAATATATATATAAGATAATAAAATAATTTTAAATTAATTTAAAGTAATACCACCGGCGAGTTAATTTACAAAAATAAAATTATAGATTATATGTCATTTTAAATTTTTACCTAAAATAGGTTATTCTATTGCGTAAGAACATCCCGTGCAACTTACAGATATCTTCAATTAATAGGGTGTCTCTAAAGGTCTGTACAAAATGCTTTACCAATTCTCTGGACCAAAATATAACAATCTAACGAATCAAAATGTGGTAATTTTTAGTAGTAAAATATAGAGGGAGCCAGCTGCAGTCCTTGGCTTAGCGTCGAAGTGTCAATACTTTTTTTGCCTCGGTATATCTTTTTGTTCAGAAAATATGGGAGACTAAAAATTATCAACTAGAATCATAATAGACTGAGAAAAAAAAAAAGACACTTTAAACAAAAGCAAAGGAGTGCGGGTGGCTTCTTCTACATTTACCAGCAAAAATATAAGCAGCTTTCGATTTCTTATTAAAATTTTGTTAAAAAATCTCGAAAATGTTTAGGATTAAAAATATCATTTAAATATGCAAATTTGTTTCTTTTCTATTTTATATATATATATATATATATATATATATATATATATATATATATATATATATATATATATATATATATATATATATATATATATATATGTTGGTGAAAATTTATATTTGCACAAAAGTGCATACTTAGTTTAAAATGTTATATGTAAAGAAAGCCTTAAAACAGTAAAAAAGCGAAAACGTTCTTACCGCAAAAAAAGAGTTTAAAATTTTTTCTTAAAAAAAAATAGCATATTTCAAAGCTATTTTTATTCCTAAACATCGTTTCTTTATAAAAAAGGTTCAATAGTATTAAAAATAAAGGTAGGTACTTTCCTTCTGAGAAAATTCATATTTCTTAAGATACCTCGTATACCACTGCAAAAACTTTACATCTGATCATTGCATTTTGAGTTTTAGACTACGAAGAGCTTTTTATAAAAAATAACAATTTTTCGTAAATTACAAATAAAAAAGTTTTCCAAATTGTGCGAACTTAAGTAGACACACTGTATATAAGTACTATTGTTTACCTTTACTTAAAAAGTTTTAAAAAATATGCAGATATTTATGATAAAAAATTCGTAGGTGACATCTTTATAAAATCAAAAATGGACGGATGTAATTTCGGCGCAGAAGTAGTTATGCAAATTTTGCAGCGGGTAAACTCGACGCAATAGCAAACGGTTCATGGTAATGCTGCAGGTATTCTCGACGCATAATTTTTATGCTATCTATACCTGTCGAGGAGAGAATTTGTACAGTAAGTTACAACATTTAGATACAGATTTTTTTTCATGTAGTAGAGATATATATTTTTCTGTTTAAAAATAATATAATATTAGAAAACTGAGAGGCGGAGAACGCTTCTACTAAATTTAAGAGTAAACAAATTTTTTTAAGGTCTCTACCAGTTTTTCAGAGTATAAAATTAAAAAGAAAATAGTAGATTGTTTGATCCATCCTAGTGTGTATTAGTCCCGGGTTAAATAAAGGAATTTAAAAAAAGCGTTGACTCACCAGGACTAACCATGACCCCCACCTATACTCTGTCTTCGGTGGAAAATTTTCGAGTAATATCAAGTAACAAAACACCGAAAACCGAAGACAGAGTACAGGTGGGGGGTTATAGTTCTGGTTATTTAAATCTTTTTTTTCCTTAACTAAACCATTCTTTTTCTCTAACTTTAACAAAACTAACAAACGACCTGTACCTAAATATGCGACCTTTTCTTTGGCATAGGTAAAAAAGGTTATTATGCGGCGCGATTACCACCGCCGTCAAAAATCATAGCAAGGACAATAGAATAAATAAAAAAAGGTATTTTAGTAGGGATATTTTCCGAGACTTTACTTTTGCAAATTCATTAATTACATCGCTAAAATTTATACCACCAATAGCTTCTTGTTCAATTCTAATATTGCAATTTTTTTGCAATTTTTGACCTTGGGTTTTGGGTGCCCCAAAAGAATGGCGCCCGTGTGCATTGCACACTTTGCACACATGGTTTTGCAATTTTGTATATTAAGTCTCTTTACTTTAGCTTTTAAAGTCCCTGGATATTAATTGGTAATTGCACTTAACGTAGACATTTCATGTGTCAAGATATGTTAAAAATATTTTTTTTAAATTTTATACTTTTCTGGTTAGTTCTGGTTAGAGTCAAATACATTTTTATAGATCCTTCCGCTTACTAATATAAGACTTACTTATTATTTAATAAGGATATCGCCGCAACAACTATTTATTCACACTTAAAAGTAATTATTAAAATAAATATTATAAAAGCTCAAATAAATCTGGCAACAAGGTAGCAAGCGACCGTCTTGAAGACATGGAGTGAACGGGTCATCGCTCTCAACCTTGATTGGCTTAGACCGGCCGCCATCTTGGTATAAGAGCCAGATGGTTGATGACTGTGGGCAAAAACCATGGTTTTATGGCAGTATAGTAGTCATAAGAAATAAAGGGAAGAAACAATTTGATATTAAAAAATAGTACAAAATAAGAGACTTTATACAACATTTTGTGGTCAATTCTAATATGCTTTTAAATTTGATACTTTAAACTAGGCGGTTAAATGACTTTATTTTTTAAAGGTTAAATAATTAGCTAAAATAATATTTTGCCTATATTTGTTCCAAAGAATTAATTACTCATAATAAGTAAGCTTAATTATTTAAATAGAGTTTTTCTCAGAAAAAATTAAACTAGAATTTGCATAATTAATTTGTACAAACAGTTCGAATGCAATTAAAACCCGAAATCCGATTCACTTTAATTACCAAATGTTAAATGTTAATTTCGGTTAATATTCGTGTAAAGGCCATTTTGCCTCAGCGAAAACACATTTAATACCAAATAAATATCGAAATGTTCAAATTTCTCGTTTTCTATCGATGTACCCTTCAGTTTGGTTTTACGTGGTTGAAATAAGAGATGTAATACATGATAAAGATTTATTTTTTCTATTTAAATTCCCACTTGTTATACCATTAGTGCTAAATTTATTTTCGAAAATTTTTTCAAGGCCACTAATATTTTAAAAATTATCCCGAGCCGCAGGCGAAGTTGAATTTTTTAAAATATTCGTGGCCGAGAAAAAATTCCCGGAATAATTTAAGAACATGTGGTATTCGGTAAGAAAATTTCACAGGTTTAAGTTTGTTTTAAATATTATTTTTTTAAACTTAATGTTTCTCACTTTGACACAATTTTACCAATTGTAGTTGCAAATATATGTAATTTTAGAGTTTATCATTGTTTATTCTTTTATAATATATATTACTTATATTACTACAGTTGGTAGAAATAGTTTATTTTAATTTTTTTAGACCTATACCTTGCATTCGTTTGCTTTTCACTTATGTCTACTGCTTCAGTCCTATGATATTATTTAACTAACTGTAGTTGTATAAAATTGTCATTTAGGGACTTAAAACCTTACATTATTTCATATTATGTTATGTCAGAAATACTACAACTCTTAGAAAAGAACATTTTCTTTAATTATGTATGTGAATGACAGACAGACTTTAGGGTACCCCAGGCAGGAGAAAAAAACGATAAATACTTGTGTTGTCATGGTAATGCCACCAAAACTACACATTTTTGATTGGTCCAAAAACAGTGGTATGGAATTTTCACTTGTAATACCACTAGTGCTAAATTTATTTCCGGAAATTTTTTCAAGGCCACAAATATTTTGAAAATTATCCCGAGCCGCAGGCGAGAAAGAATTTCCTTAAAATATTCGTGGCCGTAAAAATTTCCCGGAATAATTTAAGCACGTGATAGTATTCGGTAACAAAATTTCACACCAAGTTTGTGTTAAATAATATTCTTTTAAATTAATATTTGTAACTTTAACAGGAGCTTTAAAATTTTACTATAAAATAAATATTTTCCATTTTACCAATTATAGTTGCAAATATATAATTTTAGAGCTTATTATTGTTTATTCTTTCATATTATATATACCTTATTTTACTACAGTTGGTAAAAATAGTTTATTTTATTTTTTTAAACCCATACCTTGCTTTCGTTTGCTCTTCACTTATGTCTAATACTTCAGTCTTATGATAATATTTTACTAACTGTAGTTGTATAAAATTGTCATTTAGGGTCTTAAAACCTTACATTATTTTATATTATGTTATGTCAGAAATACTACAACTGGTAGAAAAGAACATTTTCTTTAATTATGTATGTGAATGACAGACAGACGTTAGAACAAATTCAATGATTATGTCAAAACATTTCCACTATAATTCGCTCCAGGATACCCTAGGCAGGAGAAAAAAATTCCGGTAAATACTTGTGTTGTCATGGTAATGCAACCAAAACTACACATTTGATTGGTCAAAAAACAGTGGTGTGGAATTTTTACTGTAATACGCTTCATGGTATCCCAGGAAAAAAACGTTCCGAAAAATACTTGGATTGTCATGCTAACGCAACTAAAATTACATATTTGATCGGTTAAATAATAATGGTGTGTAATTTTCAGTTATATTGATCTTAAAAAATAGTTTAGGATTGTGTTAGAGGTTGTAAATAAAGTTTTGATATATTTTCCCTCATGTGATTTTTCCAAGTGATGATAAATAAAAAAAACAAAACGTATTTAAAATATAGGAAATTCCAACTTTAAGATTTAAACATAAAAAATTCCTCTTACATTTTGCATTATATGTACAGCATAATAACCGACGCATGAGGTGTGTAATAATATGCGTGTTGAGATCGACAAAAGATGATAATTTCGTAAAAGAGTTTCTTTTATGAGCAACCAGGGAAACGGATGAATCTTATTATTATGATTATAAGTTTAAAAGTAGTGAAATCTCTTCTTTAAGGCATAATTGGACATAATAATATGTTAAAGTATACAATTTAATACCTGAACCCTATTGTATACACAATGATACAAAATAAGGTTTATTTCTAAATTTTAAAGATTTTTAAACAATGATAGGTCAGCATTTTATGTTTTTTATTGTAAAACTTAATAGCGCGAATATTTTTCTAATTCGCTCGACGTTATAATTAGTTGTGTATCACCTGACTACTTAGGCTGAGTATGATATGATAAACACTAACGACTCTTTACATGATAAAATACTTGCCGATAAATATTTATAGTAATATATTTAGTAATTAAAATTTAAAATCTTGTAACATTTCAATATGATCTCACTTCAGACATGCCCTGTTAGTGTACAGAAATACCTTCTTCGTGTTTTTTTTTGTTGGGTTTTTAAAACTTTCATAGATTTCAATTTCTTAATCATTTAGGTACAAGTCGTTTCAAGATGAACGGAAAGAAAGAATGCGACTGAAACCAAACCATCTTTAATAATTATATATTCATCGCGTTCCCTTTAAAGCTTTCAGTGTTTTAAAGACAAGATAATCAAGAAAGAAGCACAAGCGAAGAACCGGCATTGCAACCGGTTTCAGGAAGCCTGATACGCATTGTTGCCGGATCGTGCAGAGGTCAAATTGTCACTCTGCACCTGCTGCTGACTTGAACAAAATTTTAAGTTGTCCACGGCAGACTCTCAATTTGATACGCCATATCAAGATGGACGTGATGGAATTATTGATCATTTGTGGTTTTCCAACTAACCTATAATATTAAAATTACAGTACATCCATTTCTTGAAAAAATGCTTACCTACTAAGTAGATATTGCAGTTAGTTTCTAAAAACTTTTAGTAGAAAATACTCTTTTCTTTATTTTAACGGTGCGTCATTGGAACAAAAATTAACAGTGGCCATAATGTAACGAAACAAAATAAGCATGATCTTCCAGCGTACTTCCCAAAAGAGATCCAATTAAATCTGGTAAAAAGCTTCCGGCTATTCAACTAATTTGTCTGTCATCGCCCGCATAGGACAAGCAAGATGAAGTACGCTCATTTTCCCTTTATTAACTGACCCTGGAGAAAAATGCGCGCCATTTTTATTAGACCACCGGTTTGGACATTTAGAAATATATGTGCCATCCGACGCAAATTATAGACAAAGCTTTGTTTTGTTTTCTGGCTTAAAAGATTATTGTCATCAACATTTATTAAAACATAACAAAAAAACTTTCAGTAGGATAATATTAATTAATTTTATTTTATAAATATACAGGACCAGCTAAATGAAATAACACAAAGACAATGCGAGAAAAAGAGATCGTCTAACGCGAATACCGGCATGTAAACATCTCAGATTGAATGACTAATCGTACATCCTTTGTTGTGCTATTGCATATACAATATATTGGACAGTTTATATTTTTTTATAAAGAGTGTATCATACAATTATTAGTAAAACGACTACCAAATACAAGAAAACTTGTATTTATGCATTTGAACTATAAAGTGAATATTTTAAAAGGAAATCTCTGAAAAGTTTTATAGCAAACTCTCCATTAGAACTAATACGAGTAGCAAATGACTCGAGCTGCTTTACATTCAGCCCGTCGGCCTTCTTGGCCACTTCTCCACGAGAGGATCCATTATGGAGACAGATGGAAATGGAAAGCACGAAATTAAAATTTGAATAACTTATTCATTGTGCGACTCGTTTTCTACTGTTATTATGTCCTTAACTGTAGAATTAGTTTCGGTAAAACATTGCTTTTCCGACTTGTGTTCAACATGGAAATTTTCTTTTATATACCTGATGACTTTTTGTGATGGTTTATTTTTAGCATAAAACGTATTAAGTAGAATTTATATGTCCCAAGTACGATATCTATTTAAAGTTATTCTCAATATTTTAATGTGCTAAAGTGTAAGACAATCTACATTTTTGGATTCGACTAAAATTCTATATAAAATATTTATTCATGTTACTAAGCTTTTTGAATATTCCTTATTCAATGGTTTTTTTGTTGGGTACACGCCAAAAGTCTATCTAGAATGAATGGGACCACTTCGGTCCTTTTCTCGTGGTATGGCGAGCTGATCCTATTTAGTCCTATTGACCCCTATAAACTGGCCGGTCGCCTAAGACAAAATAAAGAAAAACCCCACAAAAAAACAAATATTTTAATTAAAAATCGACGTTTCGGTGGCTAAAATTAAGGTAAAAATTTAAAATAAAAAGTTAACTAATATTTAAATAAAAAAAAAAAAATTAAAAATCAGTTACTAAATGGTAAAATATTTCAAGAATATTCCTAACAAAAAGCTTAAAATTTTAAACGTTTTTAATTTAAATATTAGTTCATTTTTTATTTTAATTTTGAACTCATTTTTATCTTGACAACGGTGGCAAGTTTGCCACCGTTGAGAAATCAATTTTTAATTTTTCATGCTTTTATTTTTACTTTACAAATTATTATTTGTCCTTTAAAATAACAATTAATAAAAAAATTAATTCCATTTTTTGTAATTGTAATATAAAAAAGGTAAAATTTTTAAAAAGCAAATTAATAGATGTGCATTTTAAATTTTTAAAACATAAATGCATAGCTGTATTTAAAAATATACAATGTTTAATCACTATTGCTTTGTTTGCGCGTAACAAACTAAAAAAGACTGAAAAGTATATTAAACTCTTTCTTTGTTATATCCATTGTAGTATTTGTTTAACTTTTTATTTTTCACAACACTTTTGTGTACTAACTGAACTTTATTTTACGTTTGACCATTAATAACTGCTGGACAAGCAATAGTTATTTTTCTAAATGTAGACGCAAAAGGTTTTACTAAATACCCAAATCTTCTTAAGAAAAGTGTCTGAAATGTAAGTGAATGTATTAGAATAGGACTTAATAGTAAAATTTAAAAAGGTTGATTAAAATTTATAAGTACATATAAAACACTTAGGCACATTAAAAAAAAAATATTAAAAACAAGTTTTGAATTTTAAATGTATTTCATGTTATACAAAATGCTAAATAAAATATTCGCCTTATGACCAATGATTTAAAGAATTATATGGATGAATGCAGCGAGAATCTGAATTACCCTTGCATGGGCTTCGCGCAGGGTGCTAGCGGTCATGCGGAGTGAGATTTTACTGACTGCTAGAAAATAATCAACAGCTGATCACAGGTTATCAACAGGACCGGTTTTAACACTGTATTGGTTTTATATATTAAGAAAATAGGCCAAGTAATTTTGTTTGTTTGATAACATATTTATACATTTTATTATAGGTTTATAGCGGGTGTTGCTCACTGGTGGTTCCCCCTATAACTTTTTTACCTTTTCAGATAGAAAAATTAAATTTGGTATATCGTTATTTCACATAATTCTGGATGGATTGGTCCATTCAATTGCTTTCTATTACTTTTGGTTTAACCAGAAATGACTGCTACTTTAAAATTTTAAATGGATCACCGGTATATTTATCTTATTTCCATAGAATATGACATTCTGAATAAAATGTCACATCATATGTCATTTTCTGACAGGGAGATATGACCATAAATAGGATTTTGCACACTTTGACTTTGCCCTAAAACTACTTTACTACTAGTTTCATTTTTCCACGACTACTTAACTTAAAATAATCCGTTTTAGCCTAATCATGGATTGGAATTTAAAAAATAAATTTTATGAGGTATCAGTGTATTAAGAATGTCATATTCTATCGAAATGAGATAAAATATACCGGTGGTGCCATTAAATTTTTTAAAGTAGCAGTCATTTCCGGTTAAACCGGAAGTAATAAAAAACAAGTAAATAGATCAGTATGTCAAATACCGATATATTAAATTTCATATTTTTATCTTAAGAGGTTAAAAAGTTATAGAGGGAAACCATCTGTGAGAAACACCCGGTATTCATATTGTTGAAAATATCTAAATTGTTTGTCATTTTATTAGGTATCGAGCTCATCGCCGATTTTAATTAAAGTTATCTTACGACCGTGTTTTTCGGGTTTTTTGTACAAACACAATTTTTAAGTTATGAGAACCCTCTTTGACTTAACCTTAAAACTGAACAATATTATTTGTATTAATATCTTTCTTCGTAAAACTGGTTTGACACAACAAAACTAACTGGTTTTGATAAAACGCTGGGGAATAGTTTAATAGAATAAAACTTATAACATCATGATTATTTAATTCTTATTATTTTTTAAATAGAACAGCGTCAAAAATCTACTCCTAGAATTTTTTTTCTTCGTAAAATAACGATTGCATTATTTTAGTTTATTTGGTGTAACTAGTATTATGAATAAAGGTAAATCAGGTGAATTTATCGAGTTAAAATTACGCTTCCGCTGCAAAAGCAGCTTCTGTTCAGTTAAACTTAAGGCGTTTAATGCAATCGTTGCGACGCTACATTTGCCTTGTATATCAATAGAAGTGTTTCTTAAACACATGAGGGAAAATCACAGAAACCAACCAAAAACGATCACCAAATTACTAATTCTGGCCGACATCGCGGCGTCGCGTCGGTCGATTTAACGATCAGGAAATCCCAAATTACGACGAGTGTGGTCCTGTCTCTGTTGAGGTAAATGCTTTCAGTGTTGTAAACACTATATTTATTAAAATACTGCAAATTTTGTCATTGGTACCAACTCCTTTTTTTTAACTTTAATAATCCTAGGTATTTGAATAACTGCGCATGTCCAAGAGCACCCTGTAAACCTCCCAGTGTAGGGTTAAAAATTCTCGCGCAGGTCTATTGAAAATACGTAGGGAATGGTTTCTAATAGCTATCCGTTTTATTCTTGAAATCATTGCTTATGACTAGAACTGTGAGATATTTCTCTGTAAGAAAAAAATTAACACTTGATCTTTTTATTTGTTTGGTTCGGCTTTCGAAATCATTCTAGTCTGAAAAAAGATGTACAGCAATTTAATCCACTTTGTGTAAGTATCCAAGTTATTGCTGAAATAGAGTAAAAACATTTTTTTCTTATTTTTATGTCAAAAAGTCCAGCACTGATAAAATACCATTACATATCTAGATGTTTTAGCCACTACTGGTAAACTCTAATAAATTTAATGTTTAATTAGGCGTTTGGTTTTACTCAGTACAAATCGGCTTTTTATTTCGACCAAATGAAGCAGGAAAACTAAATCGATGCTGGCATAGTTTTACTAATTGTTTACCGAATTTAATAGTATCTCATAAAATGAAGAACAAGCGAATGTAGAATAGGCCTAGAACAAAACATAATAAATAATTAATTATTTGTAAATAAACAACGCCATGCTTAAGTGGCATTAAAACCGAGAACGTTTGGAAGAGTAAGCTAAAAGTTAAAATTATATTAAAGAATATGAAAATGTCGATATTTTAAAACAAAAAAATTCAAATTTAAATATTTCAGTTTTTTAAACTTATACGGAATCCAGAGTGGCCGCTTTAAACTTAATGCTTAATAACTTAAATTAATAAAGAAACACATTCTTTTAAAACAAAATACGCAGCGAATCCATATTTTCCAATTCGAAACGACTCACAATGGTTGGAGACTAAAACTAAGTTAAGGAATTTAAACACATTTTTCCCGTTACTGTTTTACTTTTTATAATTTTCAAAATTTAGTAAGGAATTGGCCACGTACTTAATAAACAACCTGTAATTTCTTTTAATTATTTTATAACAGGGGCAAATATATTAATTAAAAGATATCTTTTTAAATGGAATTTTCTCCCACTGTGTAGCGTTTTTGGTGCACTTAGAGAAAATTCGTCTCTGCAGAATTTCGAAACTGTATTTAATATCCGCCATTGCTGAATTGCAACGGCTTTAACGGATTCTGATTGTTTGCCAGATCGGCTTTATACTAGTCGAAGAAAAAAAAACGAACCTTAAAAAGGAATTACTATAAATAACTATCAAGCTCTGGGAATTCTATCGGGTATTTTATTAAAGATATGTATTAAACTGAAGTTATATTTATTTATAATTTTTTTGGTTTAGGATGCTTTGGTTGGATATAAAACCATCTAGGTTCATAAAAAAAATATAAAAAATATATGTGCTATACGATGCGATTATAATTACTTAATTTACATATTAATTAATTCAATACTATTATGTTTTCTAAAATTTAAATAAGCTTTCCAATAAGATACAGCTTTTATAAAAAGTTAATTTGAACATTGGGGATAGATGGGTGAAGGTTAAAAACTTCTTACTCAAAATTTTAAGCAAGTATTCAAAACATATTATTAATGTAATAAACATATAATTTTTAAGTAAAACCTTGTTATTTATTATCTCGCAAATCAGGCAAAAAACATTTTATAATCTTAATTTAAACTTAAAAATTTTAGTGTCGAAATAAAAAGTACCTGAATATTAAACAAAAAGTTTATCAAATAATTTTACTTTATTATTTACTTTAAAATCAGCTTTACCAAGACATATTTTAATAATGTTTTAAAAGAAAAACTCTTCATTAAACAAAAGATACCTATCTTAATCCACCAAAATTTAAGTAATTTTCAATTCAAATGTAAAGCAGGTGGTTTTATGCACTGCTATTAGCACTAATGGAAATATTGCAATGGAAAGTTGCGACGCCCGTCCTCTTCTCGTTAGTTTTTAAAGTAGGTTCAATTTCAGCGAGGCAAAGTTGCCCGATTTTTGTCAGTTTTCGAAAGAACTTTAACGAGTAGTAGTGTAAGAGGTAGAGTGACAGTTGGAAGTTTTTAAAGCTAACAAAGTCAAAAAGCTTTTTCTTTACCGTTTGGGTTTTGCCTCTTATATCTCAAAAAACATTGAGGTCAAAATCCAAATCGTCGGTTAATTAATAAATTTGGGTACTTAAGATTGTGTGTTATGACTCAAAATGTAAATAAAAAAGTGTATTTAATAAATTTATTTTAAAGTCCAATACATCTTCTTTAAATTACGATTTTTTTTTTAAGATAAACAATTTTTTCCCTGAGAAAAACCCTGAAACGCTATTTTTCCTTTTGATTAAAAAAGAAGCCCATATTTGCCTCAACACGTACCCTATTCCCGGACTCGTTTTACTTAATTTACATCAGCCAAATTAATTGTTAAAATAAAAAATTGTAATTAGTAAAAAGTACGAACTTTGGGCCATATTTTTTAAAGGCGTGCCTTGGTTGCCAATGAAACAAGACTTAGGATTAATGTTTTTAACATTTATTATTCACCAGCCATTAAAAAAATCGCCAAATCTTGGGTTTTTCTAAATGCTCATGTTTTTTTTTAATAATACATACATGTATGTATCAAGACAATTAGGTAAAAAAATTATCAGAAATGGGGTAGGGTATAATTTATTAAACAAATGTGATTACTTGCTTTCAACAGCACATAAAACAAGGGCTATTAAAATGATCATTTTTGTTTTTTAACCTTTAATCACCCTGTAGGATGTATTGTTAACAGCAATAATAGCTTGACCTTTCCGTAACTTTATCTTTTTTGTATGTTTTGATAACTTAGGGGCGTCCATAAATTACGTAAGGCGTTTTTGTTTTCTTTTGAAGCCCCTCCGCTCCCTGATTAGTTCTAGTAATATTTGCTTTAACCCCCTTCCTCCATCTCATGGAAATGTAAAAAGGCACCATTTCTCAAAAGGAATTAATTTTGTCGTCAAAACAATTTTAAAGAGCAAAAAAACTTGGCCCTCGACCCAAAAGTGACTTTACCATAGGATACATTTTCCCTGGGAAAACCTGCCCAAATCTTGTAAACTTTTTCTTGCTTCTAGCGGAAGAAAAATTACGTGATATTTGCATAGACCCCCTCCCTCCACGGTGAGATTCAAGTTGACCCCCTTTCCTTCAAGCCTAAATACCTCACGTAATTTATAAATGCCCCTATAATTAATAAAAGAGAGATGGCCATTTAGATTAAAGAATTTTTTTATTTAAGCCTATGAAAAAAATGCAGCCTATGCGATAACGTTTGTGAGGAGTGTATTAATCTGTTTGTAACACTTTTCGGGTCTTTCTAAATAATTGTTTAAGTTGCATGTATAAAACCTTCTTTTTTGTCCAAAATTATGCTATTAGTAATGTATGCATTTGCTACTAGGGCGATTACATAGTCCTAGTTTACATTAGAATACACGCAAAATAAGCTTAAAGCAATGGGACCGCTTCGGTCCTGACCATCTTTTTTAACATAAAACGATTTTTACTTTAAGGACTAACCTCTTGTGACCACTTCATAATCAATGAGAAAATAACAAAAGCTTTATAAGGAAATACTATTAACGAACATTATACTTGAAAGGCAGACATAGTAAAATGAACCATGGGTTTGGCGCCTCGTATTTCACCGTACACGTGGGTGTAACCACCAGTAACTCTTTGTTACCCACAGCATACATTATATCTCGAAACTTGTTAGAGATATAAATAAAGGGACTGGTCAAAAGAAACAAGGCGAGTTTTAATTTTTTTCTACAGTGACTGTGGGTGCGTGTATTATGAGCCTTTATCTCCAGACGGTAACAACACACACCTTAACCTAATGGGTTTCTATAGAAAAGGTAAATTTTATTTTTTAATTTTGCTATTAAATAGGATCTTGGCTGTGGGGGTTAAATAATTGTCAAGTGAATACAGACATTACTATTACAAGTGAAATATACATAATGTTTGTGAACTGTGGAGCCAAACTGCTATGGTAGAATTTGCTCATCAAATTCAGAAAAAAATGTAAATTCGGTTAGCTTTCGTAGACCATAAAAGAAACTTTAAATAATGTTCAGATGTTGTAAACAGTTAATACCCAATTTCTTAAGACTTATATCTAGTTCAACAAATTTTACTAAAATACGCGTTTTTGATTTTTTTCCTTTTTTTTTTGACTGTTAAGAACGCTGCATAAAATCTTTGCAATTTTCTAAGACAAAATATACCTTAATTATAAACACACAAAACAACTCAATGTTCTCTGTTAAACTAGTGGCATGTATGACATTTAAACAAATACGCTGGAATTTACAATGTTACACGATTATATTTTTACAAACCACTAGTTTACAAAAGCTAGTTTATCTTACACGAACTTTTAAAAAAATATAAATATTTTTTTAAATCTTTACTGTGCATAACACATTACCATCAATGTTTTAGCTGTATTTTCTTTTGCCGATTTTCTATGTACATTACAGGAAAAAAGGACAAATATTGTATTTTAATGGTTACAAAATTAATTCTTTCAAATGTTATTCTTATATTTTAAAAATCCAACCAATATTTTCAAACAACTTTACTTATAGTTTTATAAAGTCCAATACCAAATACATAATGCAAAATTTTAAAATAAAACTCAAATTCTTTGTCAATTTAGTTGCAGTGCATCAATGTTAAAAGTTGAATTTCGCTTAAAGTTTCAAACTTTTGCTTTTGAAGTTGGGAAATGTGCAATCACAGGCTCAAATTCGATTTTTATCAAGAAACAAGATATGGAGTATTCCATCGTGATTTTAAATTACGCCATTGCATTCAAAAGAATTCAAAGAAAAGAACAACAGTTTGATTTTAAAATAAAAACTGTTATATGTATGTAAAAAGTATTTTAGATACTGTATAGAACAGTACAAGTTTCTAAGTTAAAATAAAATTCAATAAATGAAAAACAAGGAGGTCATTAAATCCGAATTTATAAGGAACTGTTTAAAAACCGGAACTAAAATTTTTTTAAGGGTATTCTCGAAGTGTATATGAAGGTATACATGAGGGCGTTTCAATTTTTTTAACTCTTTACCTCTTAAATGTTTCTATCCAATGTAAAATTTTTTTATCAAACATGAGCACTAAAGCGCAACTCTAAACGGTCGCTTTTTTATTTTAGTTTCCCATTTAATTAACATTTTTTTTAAATTACATTTAAACATAATTTACGTAATTTCTACATAATAAAGGTTTAAGTTTTTTAAAGTTGAGTCTTTGAGTTTTACAAAACTCAAAGACAAAGTATGACAATCTTTAGAAAAATACTAGTTACATCCATTTAAAAATTACTAAATTTTAACATTTGAAGAAATACCTTGCAATATTTTTTTTGCATAATTCTCAATTTTGTTACTTAAAATTTAGTCGATTTTGTGCTGTGTGGTTTTGTTCAGCTCAAAGACTCAACTTTAAGAAAATTAAATGGTATTTCGAAAAAATTGTGTAATAAGAAACTAAAATAAAAATAGTTACCCCTTAGAGTTTAGCTATAGGGTGAGGGTGAGGATTTTTACATCAAATAGAAACATTTGAGAGGGTAAGGGTTATTTTATTATTTTTCTTTAGGATTGTTTGTGGAATATTAAATATCAACATTTTACCTAAAAAGTAAACTATATTTTATTTACATCCAACTTGTTTTTTCAAAATATACTTTAAATTTCATCAATCAATCCAGCATGATAAAAAAGAAAATATTTGGTCATTATCATGGAAATAAAAATATTAACAAATTGTGAGTAATGATTTTCAGTGTTTAAGTAATACACATCTGAAAGAAATAGTAATGAAGCACCCTTGTATTGCTTTCTATTATAAGAATAGACGCATACAGCCTGCGGCACAAATAAGTCTTTTATTTTTTTGTTTTTAGTTTTACGTAATACCAGATTCACTTCGATTTTTAAAAATTCATTTATTTCTGTTGTACAAATGTACTAGTTTATTGTTCACTAGGGTTTTTAAACACACTTAAAAAGATTTGTTAAAACAAAAATTTAATAGAATAAAGATTTTTAAATAATATCAGTATAAGGATTTTACCTAATTTGTAGTGGATTTTATAAAATCTAAACTTTAGAAAGTAAACGTTTAATTTGCAAAAAAGTTTCAAAAGCTAAATAAACAACGATATTTTAACACTTAACAATAAATACACATAACATGTCATCCACATTAAAAAAAATTAAAAGAATGAAGAACTTTACACTTTTATAAAAGCCAAAAAAGCAATATTGTTTTCTACGATAATCCTTAAGAAGGCGAACAAAAATCGGTGCAAAATAGAGAAAAAAACGAGGTTGCGCTCCGTTTGAATAAATTCGAGCACAATGTCGACCGAAATAAGAGTGTAGGGGTGGTTAATGGGGGTGTAAATTTTCGATAACAAGCGCGAATGGCCCGCTTTTCCTTGTTTCTTTTTTGTAACGCAGCTAAAGCGAAAATATCCGTTTAATTGGAAGTAGCGGTAGTTTGAAAGGGCATTTGGTCTGTTGCAATTTTTATTCCAAGCGTAGTGTAAGTGAGAAAACATTAAAATTTACTCGCTATCTCCGTTATAGTCCATTAACGTTTTAACTAAAACTTAATGAAAGAACGGATCATCCATTGTTAATGTATAATGACTTTTAAAAGAGAGAGAGAGAGAGGATTTGTGAATTATATGAGGCGCGTCAGTAACTGGGACTATTTGGCGCCTTCAATTATGTTTATTTTAAAGTTTGTATCTAGATTTTTGCGTATAGCTGTATTTCTTTAAGAAAACCCCCTTTTACTCTCCTCCCACCTATAACTTTCCTCCCTGGACCATTCCCATACCTAAAATACACCTTAATCTCAGTAACTACAACAAACAAATAACAAACCCATCATTCTTATCAAAAATCTTCATTGACCTTATTCAATCAAAACTCAGTGACTACAATATTGTATACACTGATGGATCAAAAACCAAATCATCAACTGGATTAGCCTACTACTCAACATCCTTTTCAAATAGCTATAAACTAAACCCCCAATGTAGCATATTCACTGCAGAATTAACAGCTATCAAAGAATCACTTTCTGAAATCCTTAAAAACCCGCTATTAAAATGGCTGATAGCCTCCGATTCTAGAAGTTCGATAGAAGCCATATCCAAATTCTACCCTGAGCATCCAATAATAACAGAAATCCACAATTTACTTGCCGATGCAATATAAAAGGTAAAAACATAGCTGTTATGGTGTCCTAGTCACGTCGGAATCCCAGGCAATAAAAAGGCCGACCTCCTAGCAAAATCAGCCAATTTGTCCCACCATTTATATGGAAACACACTCCATTCCAGGGATCTTTTCCCACTCATAAACAACACCTTACAAAACATTAAAAAGCATGAATGGGACCTGTTGGAGAACAATAATAAACTGCGTGAGATAATAAATACTTTGCCTTCTGAACTTATATCCACTGGTCTGAACAGAAGAGAGCAAACAGTGATCCATCGACTGATGATTGGCCACTCCTGGCTCACGCATTCCCACCTACTTCGATCTAAAGACCCACCAACATGTGACAAATGTAAACAACTTTTTAAAAGAAAAAATATTTTTAGCTTATGAAAAAATTATTTATAATTCAAATTTTTATCAAACAGCAAGCACATTAAACACACTTATAGAGTGCCTCTTGACACAGAACACTTTATTTTATTAAACATAGGAATTAAAATCTTTAATACCATCCATATCTAGAGCTAATTAGGCTATTTATCTGCTTTATTTGGTAAATTGTATATAAACACTTTTTGGCTACGCTTATCTTCATACGATAAGAGGGTAGAATATACGAAAATCAACTTCATTTTTTTATGCCTCCTAAATACTTTACTATTTTGCTAATAAACTTAAGAAATGTAGACATATCTAAATTGTATACGCATTATTTCTTATAACGAATCACTTTGGCTCTTCACACATTTGTGGAACACATGTTTAGTTGGAAAGCTGTTTCTAATTTATTGTTTTTCCTCGAGGATGTATGGGTGCGAGGACAGCCGAGTTGAAGAGATCAAAATGTGTTTAGTCTTGTTTTTACACGTCTGCATTGTGTTAAAAAATAAATAAGTTAAGACAAGGTATTATTTATATTGTATAAAAAAATACTGACAGAAAAAGTATACTACCACTTCATACCACAGTGCTCGTCGAAGAATTTAAATTTTTATAGTTAAAGTTTCTGTAGTTTTTTATAGTTTTTTCTAACATTTTTCAGATTTTCACCATTTCTGTATTTTTAGGAAATTACTGCAAAGAGGTATTAAATTCCATTCATATTTTGTATTCATTCAAGTGCTTAGAGATCTGCAGTGCTGTCGAGGTATTTAAAAACTTAAAAGTGTTGTTAAAGCTTGCCTTTAATTACGCTGTATCTAAAAGACAAATAATCCATTAAAAATTAAAAAAGTTATTTGGCTTTAAACATCTTAGTAACTCTAAAAATCCATATTATTTTTAAGAACATATTCGAATTTTGTAAGTACTATGAACAAGGTCTTGGGTATTTCTTTGAGCAGACGATGGAAGCAACATGAAATATTTCCAAAATATCAAAGGATGATGAAGATTATTTACAAACCTTTTAGGAAGTACATGTGTAATAATAATTTATAACATTGATAAATAGCATAGTATTTTTATGATTTATTGTAACCCTTTTTTAATTATCATAAAATTATTGTTACATGTAACAAAGTTATTGTACTGTTTATTTAAAAAATTATTCATATCGTTGAAAACCATTAAACCAAATAAAACTACTCATTTTTCTTTTCTAATTTTTTAATTTTTTTAAAAAGCGCCACCTATACGATTTTATTCTATGCTTAAAACAAGTTTTTGACCCCCTAAATAAGAATTTAGAAAGAAATCGGAGGATTTTTTTTGTAATTCTCCCACAAGTACCGTGTATAGGAAGAGGCTTTCTTCTTTATATACAAGTAAAAATCAAGATTTCAAAGTTCTTTTTATTGCTATTGCAATGTAATGCAATTCTTTTTAGTGCTATTGCTATGTAATGCAAATATTTTCAGGGAAAAATGTTAACAACGTCCAACTATTGCATTGAAATATGAAAGAAAAATCCTGTCAGAAGGAGACTTTAAACCGTTCTGATGTTTGAACTATTTAAAGTATGCGACACTTATCACCTTTCAATAAATGGCGACAATATCGAATAAAGGCTTTTGTAAAGTAAAATGCATTTTCCTGAAAGACTTCGAATCAACACTGCTGAAAAGTCCTGAAAACTCCCGAGAAATATCGAAATACCGCAGCCCTCTGAAATTTTATATTTATTTGTGACATTGCGATTTATATAAAGGAAATGTGTATACGTGAACTTGATATTTGATATTATAGATCTGAACTTTAAAGGCTCCCACAGACGCTCGACCAGGCAGTACACTCGGTTTGCCCCAACCTAGTTGGTAAATATCATTTATTATATTATTTTTCTATTCCCCATGATATATGATGCATTTTTTTAACTTAACCAGACACATTGAAATTGCAATAAATTACAAAGTAATTCTTTTGTCGTTTATTTTCTTTTTTTTAAATCTATTATATGTTTTTTATTATCAAAGTTTATATTTTAATAAAAAAAAATAGGATTAAACAAAACAAATCCAAATTAAAATAATCTTAAAACTAGTACGCACTATATATAAAAATAAAAATCGCGCTGAAAACTGAGTAATAACATTTTTTTAACATACCTAGCAATAATATTTAACAAATTATTGCATGTTTTCACATCGCAGTAGTAGAAAAAGAATTAACTTTATAATCAAGTTTTTAAATAATCCCTTTAATTGGCACCTTTGAAAAAATCAGTGTTTGGAAAATGGACTTCTATTATCGAGTTCTGTATTGGTTGTATATGTTGTGTTATTGACTTAACTTAAAGGAGCAGCAAGTATATTGTCGCACTTTAAACAAACCTTTTAATCGAAAGCCCTAAGTTCTTCAAACTTGCCCAACGACAAGTCTGTGCTGACGAAGTTAACCGTCCAGGGAAGCCTTCATTTTAACGTTATATTCGTTATAAGTACATTTTCCTTTGCAAGCTCGTAATAACGAAACAACTTGTTTATGATTGGCGGAATTGCTAAAAATACTTCTTGCCGATTTATTTTACTTACCACCTTTCGTGAGATTTTCTTTGTGTAACTTACCTAAAAATAGAGAAAATGCTTTATTATTTATTACGATTTTATTAAAATATATATTAGGATACATTTTAACTTGAAACTTTATATGATTATGATTTAAACATATATTAGAAGTAAATGGATGTAGTAAATGTAATAGTATAATAATAATATATATAGTAAAGTAAATGGCTTTGGGTTAATGAAAATAATAAAAAAGGAAAAAAAAGTTCCTTTCAAAATTGTCCCGAAAAAGGGTAACTTCGTAAATATCTTTTATAGACTGTGTACACGATATAAACTGTCATGTGAATATTGAAAAGTTGCAGATACTAGTATATTTTACTGAAATGCTCTGCGTCATAAAGTTTATATTTATTAAAACGTAACATTCCGTGTATTGCCGTAAAAATATGCGCGAATTTTAGTGGCGCCCATTTATACTTTCGAATAAGAGGTAAGCATGATTTTATAGACAATTTTTCATGGTATTTTATGTCAAGGACTTTTACTCTATTCATTTAAAAACCTGTTGGGTTTCTCTATTTACTTTTTATAATATTTTGCCAATATCAATATACATAGGTATAAAAAGTGGTGGGAGTAATAACATTGCCCTGTATTTTTTAAACTCCTTTTTCATGACACGATCCTATAAAAACCTGTTGGTTTTCTCTAATAACTTTTTTATGATATTTTGTTAATATCAATATACATAAGTATAAAAAGTGGTGGGAGTAATAACTTAGCCCAGTACCGGCTACCAGTACAGAGATTTGATACTTTTTGCTCGACGCTTCCGCTTGGTTTCGTAGCCGAAGCCTTAGCTTATACATTTTTGTTTATTCAGTTTACGCTTTTTATTAGTAATAAAAAAATTAGTTTCATTGTAAACCATAAAGATGTTGTTACTGTATAAACCCAAAATTCAGATTTAAGATATAAAAATAAGAGGCGTGAGAATTTATAACTATTTTATTTAGCAAAAATACTTTTTTAAATAAGTAGGTAATTAGGACTTTATTTCTCTAGTGACAAGTTATGTACAAATAAGTGAGCGACAAGTTTACATTTACAAAACGAAAAAAGCACTTAAATAGCTGCTTGCAATTTCCGCTCTGTACCAATTTAAAGGAACACGATTTCTTAAGTTACTTAACTTCCACCACCATCATGTATTAAATTTCTTTGCGTGTCTCCATTAATAGGAGATTGTCTTTCTCACTGTATTGTCCTAATGCAAATTATACCAGCATGATGGTATATCAAGAGCGATTCTTTAAAATACATTTTTATTGTAAATTCAAAGAGAGAGAGAGAGAAAGTATTTTGATAAATGATGCATCTCACAATAACTATCTTGTTAACAATTAAAAAAATTATTTAGGTTGGGTTATATATAAAAGTGGCTTAATTAAATTTTTTAAAATGTGTAATAAATTTTAATAATTTCGGTCAACTAAAAACTTGGTTCAAATCAAAGTATATGTACTTATAGTTATGTTTATCAAATTTAAGTTGATCTACTAAAGTTAATAAACTTAAATCGCCCTGTGAGAATGCCCTTAGGATACAAACTTGTAAAAACTTACCCGTTGTTTTTGTTTACAGATTCTGGCTGCATCTCATGCTGTAATGAGTTTGCAAATTTGTACAACTTAATTCATATGCAGAAATTTAAACCGTGTAAAACTTTAAGTATACCTCGCGGAGGTTTAGTTGTGCTTTCCCAAAGTTTGCCTTATAGAATTACTTTAAATAAAATCGTTGGAAAATTGGCAATGTTGGAAGCGGAACAAATTTGTCGTACGGTTAGGCTGGTCTTGTGTAATAGGTGCATAAAATTATGGACATTGTTAGATTGCTTCTAACCAGAAATCTTCATTTGCGACAGTTAAGAGTAGAACTTCTGCTTCTCATGTCATTCACCATGACCCTCTCCACCGGCGCGTTGTGCCTGCAGAACTTATTAAAGTAGCTGCACCGGGTCCATGGTGCATAACACAATAAGAAAAAGTTCTATGTTAAGATATGAGTTGATACCGTACTAAAAAAGAGTGAGCGACTCTTGCTTTTTGTGTTCTTTACCATGGACACGATACAGCAATTTTAATAAGTTCCTGTGAAGCAGGCGAAACGCGTCAGTGGAAAGGGTCCTGGAAAACAGCATGAGAAGCAAGAGTTTTGTTTTAAAAAACTGTTAAAAAAAGTGAGATTTTTCAGTGTACATTTATATAGGTTGTCCTAACTCTATTTATACATGACATAACTTCGCCCCTGTACAAGATACAAAAAGAAACTTAAAACAAGAGATGTTTATTTGAAAACACTCTCTTTATTAAAAGTACCAGTTAATATACAAGGAATCTCGAAAACAGAATTTTTCGTATATTCATATTCATCAATCAAAGAAATAAGCAAAAATTTTTTTTTTACAAAATACCGGTTTATCAAATAAATATTTATCGGTAGAAAAAAATCTCTAAATAACTATAAAATTTATTTAAAAAGCTTGTGTTGAAATTTTAGACTAATTGGTTTAGCCGTTTTCGAGTAATGTTGGTCACCGACTTTGAAAACACCATTTTGAAAAAAAGTTTGAAAAGCACATAAAAGAACTCTGAAACGCCTTTTAAAATTTGCGTATAATATTCACTGGAGTGTAGTAGGTTTTTTAAATGGAACACCCTGTATATTTTCACAAATTTTGACTCTGCATTAAATTCGACATCCAAAATGTATAACACACTATTCGTCAATGATTGCTGGTTTTTAGGATATCAGTACAACGCTGATATACTTATAACGGATTAAAAGTTACGAAAAAATATTTTGGCAATAATTATGTCACTGTCAGAGTGACAAATAATATAAAAACATGTAATTATTTACCCTCCATTGTACGAATAACTAATGGATATGTCCGCAATTTAATTTATTTTAGACACATATTTACTTCATTCCACCAAGAAAACAGCAATACGTCAATTATAGCTGGTATTTTTAGGTTAAGTAAGTAAATATGTGTTTTAAATAAACTAAATAGCTGACTTACCTATTAGTAGATCTTACAATGGAAGGTTACTAATTAAATGTTATTATATTATTTGTCACTATAACAGTGACAAAATTATTTAGGAATAATTAAAACCAAAATATTATTTTCTTTCTTCTCTTTTCAGCGGTAATGAGAATATCAGCATACTGTTGATATCTTATAAATTAACAATAATTGACGTATAGTATATTATACATTTTTAATGTATAATTTTATACAGAGTCAATTTTTTTCAAATACACAGGATGTTTCATTTAAAAAAATTTACTTAACAATATTTTTTTTACTGTCAATAAAAAGAGTGTATCCAAATAAACATTCCGTATTTTAAGTTTATTTTTGTATCTTCTACAAGGGCGAAGTTATTTCGTATATAAATAGAGTTGGAACACCCTGTATATATTTTGTTATTTCTTTTTTACTAATTATTAAGTTAGAGAATTTATTATATTATTATTGTTTTTTAATTTTAAAACTATAACTAAGCGGTTACCCCACCCCCAAGGTATCCAAAAATCAATAGTTTGTAACTATTAGTCAAAAAGCTGTCAGCCACCTTAGCTGAACTAGAAGGTACAGGGTGTTTGGTTATATTTTGAACGGGGTCTACAGGCTTAATTGTTTGAGATAAAAATATTTTAAATACAAAAATGTCAGGGTTTTATAAGAGCCGCCAGGATTTGCTAAAAATATAAACAAATGGCAGTTGCAAAGGAAATAAATATTTTAAATAGAACACAATATATATTTCAGTTAATTGGAACGGGTATATTTTTCTGTTTTTAAAAATATATACTTCGTCTATGTTTGGACCACCAGTTATTGTAGAATATGACCAGGAATTCTGGAAAAGTTAGCCGCTCTAATTCATAGACAATTTAACATGGGCGGCTTTGGTTTCATTTCTTTCCCTAAATATGACCTTCCTGATATTTGTTTTGGAAGAAATAAAGAAATTGTTTAAAATAATAAATATTTTAATGTAAAAAATGGAGCTACATGTTTATTGTTATTATTTTTACTTAAACAACTTAAAGTAGTTCTATAAAACTTAAAATTTTATAGA
This sequence comes from Listronotus bonariensis, assembly GCA_014170235.1. NCBI lineage: Eukaryota > Metazoa > Arthropoda > Insecta > Coleoptera > Curculionidae > Listronotus > Listronotus bonariensis. The sequence goes on along the minus strand of JACEGR010000436.1, from coordinate 91,010 downwards.
ACTACTTTAAGTTGATTAAGTAAAAAAAGTATCAAAAACACGTAGCTCCATTTTTGCTTTGGAAGAAATAAAGAAATTGTTTAAAATAATAAATATTTTAATGTAAAAAAATGGAGCTACATGTTTATTGTTATTATTTTTTTACTTAAACAACTTAAAGTAGTTCAAATTAGCATCAAGTTTACATTAAAATATTTATTATTTTAAACAATTTCTTTATTTCTTCCAAAACAAATACCAGGAAAATCATATTTACGGAAACAAATGAAACCAAAGCCGCCCATGTTAAATTGTCTATGAATTAGAGCGGCTAACTTTTCCAGGATTTAAATATTTATTAGTTTAGACAATTTTTTTATTTTAAACAGAACAAATAACAGAAAGGCCATAGTGAGAGAAACAAATGAAACCAAAGCCGCCCATGTTAAGTAGTCTATGAATCAAAGCGGCTGACGTTTCCATGATCAGAGCCATTTCCTGCGATAACTGGTGGTCCAGAGACAAAGTATATATTTTTGAAAACAGAAAAATATACCCTTTCCAATTAAATTAAAATGAACATGGTGTTTCATTTAAATAACAAACTCGATGCTAATTTGTTTTTTATTTTGCAATTGTCATTTGTTTTTTTTTGCAAATCCTGGCGATTGCTATAAAACCGTGGAGCTTTTGTTTTGAAAGTATGTTTCTATTCAATCAATAAAGGGTGTTGACCCCATTTAAAATATACCCGAACACCCTGTACAAAACTACAAATTGTGTTAGACTTGCAAACGCATAAACCAAATAGACATTACATTTGTTATTTAACTTTTATTAAATTTAATAAATACAAAATTGTATCTTTGTACTTCAAAGGTTAATTAGGGTAATGTCAGTTTTTACCATCGATCGATAAACTGAGCAGTTTTTAAATATTTTATAATAAAAAAATAATAAAATAAAAAAATAAATAAAGTAAAACAAATAGAACAGACATTTAAAAAAATATTTGTGTTTTGTGTTCAGCTGTTAGGGGTTATATACAGTTAGAAGGCCGAAAATACAACGAATTTTCCAGATTTTTTCCGGAAAAACTTTTAAATTTATTGATCCATAAATTTGTACACATATTATGGCATTTTTTAATTGTATTTCAAGACTTAGTGTTAGTAAAAATATTTATTTGGTAAGGACCTACAGCTGATCTCTGTGAGCTCCCCTCAGAAAAGACGTTTTGCGGTGACCACTATCTCTTTGAACCGGATCCTCTGAAATTTAAAAATCAAACTGATTTCGTTAAAGTATTGTTAAATCTAGTAATTAATCAAAGAAATAAGCAAACATTTTTTTTACAAAATGCCGGTTTATCAAATAAATATTTATTGGTGGAAAAAAATCTCTAAATAACTATAAAATTTATTTAAAAAGCTTGTGTTGAAATTTTTGACTAATTGGTTTAGCCGTTTTCGAGTAATGTTGGTCACCGACTTTGAAAACACCATTTTGAAAAAAAGTTTGAAAAGCACATAAAATAACTCTAAAACGCCTTTTAAAATTTGCGTATAATATTCACTGGAACGATATAAAATTTTCTGTGTGTATTCTTAAATATATACATTAAAAAAATTAAAAAAAAAAACGATTTTTTGAAAATTCTAACTGTATATAACCCCTTAAATATAAAGCAAGATCATGTTAAACCGTTATCTGCAGTTTAAACTTCACCTTCATAAACAGTGTGCATAGAAATTTTCAGTTGTGGCTTCGCTGACCTGCAACATATAGCCTGAAGCAACGTAGCAAGAATAAAGATCTGCTAATATTAACTGTGCAAAGGCAAACCTATTTAAACAATTCAAAAAGAAAAAGCAGCCGCCCGCTGCCGCCGCCGCCTGCATCAAGCGCAGAAACACATCTTGAACTGCCTGAATTGTACGCGAGCAGATAAAATAAATTATGAGCAAGAAGTTCACTTTACTACCAGTCCGACTGCTTAATCGAGCAAACGGCGGATAAGCCAAGGTAGTTTTAGCAGGCAAAATGAACATTTTATACTTTTAGTGGTACAAAATGGTTTGAATAAGATATCTAGGGGATTTATTTAAGCCATAAGGAGTTAAATAGTTCTTCTGGTGATTTAATAAACGATATTTTATGTAAAAACAGTTTTACTAATAATAAATATGGAAGCCCTTTAAGAAATACACTGTCAGATTAAGAAAACCAAAATATACATCGATTCTTGGTACTACTTTGAAAATAAGTAGTTAAAACTATTCTGAAATGATAAAAAATTAATAACAAACTCAATGCTTTAACACAAAAATAAGTCTTATATGTTAATATGCATAATTTTTATTTAATTTAAAGCAAATAGATCTATTTTAAAACTGATTCTAGTATTTCTTTTATCTGTATGAAAAGCCAAATAGTCATCAATTGCGGAGCTTTCGAACATCCAGTTGTCAGAATGGAAAACAAGAAGCCGACAAAGCGAGCATAAAAACAAGTTTCAATTGTATCCATGCTCGTTTTTCACCTAGTGGGTATACAAAAGGGAAAAACCGAAGTTGCTCGTGGCGCGGAAGCATCGGGCTCATGGACATGGAAAAAATGGAAAAAAGCAGCGAGGGCCAAACATTTTACACGTCCGAAGGTGTCGAGCTATTTGTATTCATTCCGAATACGTGGACCCAGTTTTCACTTGGCGCATGGGCGGCGAGATTAAATTAAATGCATTTTCCATGTTCATACGTGTATAATTGTTATACAGACAGAATTTGCTCTTTTGAAGACGTTTATTCAGTTTTCGGAAAAAGTACGAAGTAAATATTTAGCATGAAGTAGCTAGATCAATTGCAGAAAGTGTTTATTAATATTCAATGGTTTTACAGGGTATCTCATAAACAAAATGAATATTAAAATTTAAATATAGCGCTCTCGATCTCTTTTTTTGAGAAAACAACTGCAGTGAAATCAGTTCATGGCTCTTGTGAACCATCTCGGAGGTACAGGGTGATTGTTAGATCTTTCTTCTCTTACCTGTAATTACCATTTCTGTAAAACTTGGTATGTATAAAAGTATCTGTAAATAAATAAAACATCTTGCCCATTTTTAAAACTTTCTATAACTCGTCTGCTATTAAAGTTATATAAAAAAACACTTTAAGTAGGTTAATGTGTAGTTTTTTCGTAGAATATTTTGGTGTACTTAGTTGTTTTCTGTGTTGAGTAGTTCTTGAGAAAATTATACAACTTTCGTTTTTTCTTACAAAAATGATGTGTTCTGCTATAAAAATACGTAATATTAGCATGTCCGCCACTGGTTTATTCTGGCAACAGTCCTTTTCGAAGCTAATCTGAACTGTTGGTCTGCGGCGTATTAGTTATAGATTTTATTTATGTATCTTCGTTAGTCGGCCTTTAGGGCTGAACAACCCCGATGCCGGCCAGAATGTAAATTTATTTCTATTGCTGCATGACCTGCATACCGAAACTAATTTGGGGTCTTTGGTTAGGATTATTCAAATACTATAATAAAGCCATAACATATTTGATAAAACTTTATTATGATTAGAAAGGTTTTATTAGCTCAATATTATTTGTATTAAAAAAGAAACGTCGTCTGTTTTTATACTTGACTATGTTGTGTTGTATGTGTGACCTATTCTTAAAGGCATTTTCAAATATTGATCTTAGGTTAACCCGATCCACAAAAACCTGTTTAAAAAGGATCTGCCACTCTCTATCCGTGTTTATAAATTGATCGGATCCTTAACTCGGGTTGGATCCTGCTGACCCAGGTGAAAACCAGGGTTAGTCGGGTTAAACAGAAGATCAAATATCATGTAAAATTGTCAAATTGGGGGGTCATGGTTAGATCTGGTTAGGTAAATCTTTTTTTTATTCTTTAAGCGAATTAAAAAAAGTAACCCCCTCAATGTGACAGTTTTGCATAGTGCTTAAAACCATTCAAATAACAGGTCGGGTGTTTTATGCTGTAGTCTGAACATACGTGTTCAAAAAATAACAAAAAACCCAGCGAATCAATATTTAAGAATGCCTTTAAGAGGATGCCGTAACACGTTAAATTGAGCTAATTTGTTTTTTATTTTGCAATTGTCATTTGTTTTTTTTTGCAAATCCTGGCGATTGCTATAAAACCGTGGAGCTTTTGTTTTGAAAGTATGTTTCTATTCAATCAATAAAGGGTGTTGACCCCATTTAAAATATACCCGAACACCCTGTACAAAACTACAAATTGTGTTAGACTTGCAAACGCATAAACCAAATAGACATTACATTTGTTATTTAACTTTTATTAAATTTAATAAATACAAAATTGTATCTTTGTACTTCAAAGGTTAATTAGGGTAATGTCAGTTTTTACCATCGATCGATAAACTGAGCAGTTTTTAAATATTTTATAATAAAAAAATAATAAAATAAAAAAATAAATAAAGTAAAACAAATAGAACAGACATTTAAAAAAATATTTGTGTTTTGTGTTCAGCTGTTAGGGGTTATATACAGTTAGAAGGCCGAAAATACAACGAATTTTCCAGATTTTTTTCCGGAAAAACTTTTAAATTTATTGATCCATAAATTTGTACACATATTATATTATATGTCCGCCACTGGTTTATTCTGGCAACAGTCCTTTTCGAAGCTAATCTGAACTGTTGGTCTGCGGCGTATTAGTTATAGATTTTATTTATGTATCTTCGTTAGTCGGCCTTTAGGGCTGAACAACCCCGATGCCGGCCAGAATGTAAATTTATTTCTATTGCTGCATGACCTGCATACCGAAACTAATTTGGGGTCTTTGGTTAGGATTATTCAAATACTATAATAAAGCCATAACATATTTGATAAAACTTTATTATGATTAGAAAGGTTTTATTAGCTCAATATTATTTGTATTAAAAAAGAAACGTCGTCTGTTTTTATACTTGACTATGTTGTGTTGTATGTGTGACCTATTCTTAAAGGCATTTTCAAATATTGATCTTAGGTTAACCCGATCCACAAAAACCTGTTTAAAAAAGGATCTGCCACTCTCTATCCGTGTTTATAAATTGATCGGATCCTTAACTCGGGTTGGATCCTGCTGACCCAGGTGAAAACCAGGGTTAGTCGGGTTAAACAGAAGATCAAATATCATGTAAAATTGTCAAATTGGGGGGGTCATGGTTAGATCTGGTTAGGTAAATCTTTTTTTTATTCTTTAAGCGAATTAAAAAAAGTAACCCCCTCAATGTGACAGTTTTGCATAGTGCTTAAAACCATTCAAATAACAGGTCGGGTGTTTTATGCTGTAGTCTGAACATACGTGTTCAAAAATAACAAAAAACCCAGCGAATCAATATTTAAGAATGCCTTTAAGAGGATGCCGTAACACGTTAAATTGAGCTAAAACGCAATTCGCTGCCGTTTTTAAATATTTGTTTTGAAAAAGAGTTGTATATAGAAAAGTTTCTTAAAATGATCCAAAGATTATCGGAAAGTTAATTTATTTTTGGTAATGTTAAAACATGAAATTTTCAAAAATTACAAAACCGTAACAATAACCAACTTTCCAATAATGTTTGGATCATTTTAAGAAACATTTCTATAAACTTTTTCCAAAACAAATATTTAAAAAACGGCAGCGAATCGCGTTTTATCTCAATTTAACGTGCTACGCCATCCTCTTAAGATGGCTGAACGTAACATACTTACCAATTAAAATGTTGATTTAAAATAAATTAACAGTATAAACCTCTTGATTTTTACTGTATGTAACTAGTATACTGCTTAAGCAAGCAGTTTTCATCACATGATCGTAGCAGTCAATTAACATGGCCGCGACATAAGATAACATAGCCATGGAATTTCTCGCGCAAAAAACCATTGTTGGCTCTGTAGCAAGTGGCACCATCCTGTTGAAACCACATATCGTCCAGGTCCATATCCTCTTCTGTTCTGAGCATAAGAAGTCCGTTACCATCTTGTGATAGCAAACACCATTTAAGGTAACTGCTTGTCCGATCTCATTTTCAAATAATTAATAGTTTAAAAAACTAAAAAACACGCTTTTATATGCAACCGAACTAAAAATTAGAAAATAATTTTTCATTAAAAAAATATTGTCATTTCATAGTAAAAAGCGTGGGGTGCATTTTACTATTTTTTCATAACTTTTCCATCATAGATATTTGCAAATATAATAATTATAACATTTAATATATTTATCACCCCACGCTTTTTACTATGAAATGACAATATTTTTTTAATGAAAAATTATTTTCTAATTTTTAGTTCAGTTGCATATAAAAGCGTGTTTTTTAGTTTTTTTAAACTATTAATTATTTTTCATTTTTTAGTTTCTGCTACTCTTGACAAAATGGCGAAAAAATTCCAACAGATTGCAACTCACTAAAAAATTTCTTCTTCATTAAGTAGCAAAGTTTGAAATTTTGCCAACAGATGGCAATCCAGGCAATGTTTGGACCGTTGCCAACATATTGCAACCCACTAAAAAATTTCTTCTTCATTTAATAGCAAAGTTTGAAATGTTGCCAACAGATGGCAACCTAGGTGTTGTTTTTATAATATAATGGAATTTTTTTCCTGGCGATCCAAAAAAGATAACGGGATACTGTTTGCAGATTATTGCATTGTCACGTTTCCTTAATACGTGTGCAAAGTTTCAAAGAAATCGAATAGCTGGAAGTTGGTTAAAATTAGGCTCAAAGATTCCGTTACATAGGCAGCCAGATAGATAGATTGATAGATAGATAGTTACAACCCAAGTTAATAAAAGCGTGTTAAAAAGTGACGTCTCGTCGCCAGCTCATAAACCGCACCAAACAGTCGCTCTTTGTGAATTCTCACTTACGCAAATGCGGAACTTCTGATTGTTAACAAATCCACAAACGACATTGAACCTCGATTATGTCTCAGAATCATATGGACCATCGGATAAAGTTATGCCCCCGAAGCTGTGGCCTGCATTTGGCCGATATTTGGTTTAACACATAATTGTCATAGGTCCCTTTATCATAAAAAAATATATTATTAAGATAATTCTCTGAAAACTTCTTGTTTCGTCTACAATTAACAAGGTGCGTTTTCGTTGAACCACACCCTTTATAAAAAAATTGTATGTTATGTATTGAATAAAAATTCTACTGAAAATGTATAAAAAATATTCTTGAATAGTTTTGATGACCTTGATAGTCTTGTAGAAAAATAATTTCATCCTAAGCATACAAAATATATAAAGAGCAGAAAAGACTTGTGTAACAGAACGGATAAAAAATTCAGTTTTAGATCCTACCAGGCGAATTCTTGAATAGTTTACCTTCTCAGGAAAGTGTCTTTATGCATACAAATATTTGGGTGGATAAATAAATACAAGTATATTTTATTATTTTTATCTTAAGATGGTCCATAAAGGCTTAAAGACATACTACTTACGTACTCTTAGTATCTCTTAAGTAGATATCAAGTGCAAAATAATGAATAAAAGTTGTTATAAAAATGTGACAGACTATTATACTGGAAGGGACAAACAGAGACGTCCAACAATTAGGAAATTGATATTAAGGACAAATAATGACTAATGATTAAAAAAGTAGGTAAATTATTTTCAGTTAAAAAGATACCGAGTGTTAAAATTAAAAAAAAATTGTTTTTTTAAATAATATCTGAATGATTAGTTAGAGCTTTTTTGAAATTTGACAATGTTGTTCAATACTATAAGAGGCTACTTTAGCACTAACTAGATGACAATTATAAATTTCAGCGGCGCGGCGGCGCTACGGCCAATCTTACTGATATTATTGACAAAAAAATTGTACGCCTCAAATTTTTAAAAATATTATATTTTGTCCCCTAATATTTGTTCGTATCTAACCTAATTTTCAAGAAAAATAAATAATACCACTTTATGTCGTGTTTAACATGGATTTTTGAATCATTGTAACTAAAAACATAATGTACCCATTTTTTCACTATTAGTCATTATTTGTCCTTAATAACAATTTCATAAATTTTGGACGTGTCTGTTTGGTCCATTCTGTATGTAATGATAATAGGTTTTTAGATCTTTTACTAATATTATCAAATAAAGTTATAAAGATAATTTTAAATCTATTTATTAAGTGTTAAAACTCTGCTAATTAAAATGATTCTTGTTTCTAGGGCACGTATCAGAAAAATATATATTTTACTATTAAAAATGTTTACAATATATTAAACTTTGTACAAAAAATATTTTTATATATTTAAAAAATAAAGAACATAGTCGCATATTTACATAGATACAATTGGTGTTATCATTCAAAATATTGGTTTAAATTTGAAAAAATATTACTTTTTTAAAATTATTATAACATTCGCTGTGCAGTTTTTGTTATGCATGTACATTTTAACCATGGTCGTATATTATTTAAATTATTTTTTGACCCCTATTATTTACAAAAATAATCACAACTGGCGAGAAAATAAACAGATATGGCTAATAATTTTATACAATGTTTAACGTAAATAAACAAAATGTGTTTCATATTATAATATATTGTACTTTTTTGTTATTTTTTTATTCCAAACGTGTTTACTGTAAAAACCTTTTTATTTTGTTATGTGGCTATAAACATAACATATCAGGTAATTTAATTAAAAGAAGCTAAAGGCTACAATTTTTGTCAACACGGGGTGAAACAAACCAACTACTTGCATCACAACCTTTTTGCAAAATTATTAAATAACATTATCTAAAGCCAACATGTTCAAACTTTTTTACACAAGAGAATTTTTTTCTTGTAGACAGATTTAGTTGTTTATCTCACGTTGATGGTCCTACTGATAGATACAACGTTGGAAAAGGTTTTTTAACATTATTTTTTACAAGAGCGGAGCCATTCTTTACCTGTTACTAAAATCGATTTTTAGTTTTTATAGCAATCTTGCTTAATTTACCTAAATAAGGACCATAAACTTCAATTAAAAAATTAAAAACATCGATGTTTTATACTTGAAAGATAAGCACTAAAAATAGCCAGCAACCTTGAATAAAATTATAAAGCCGATCCTTCCGATAACAATTTTCAATTGAAAGACAATATTTCTTTTCTGGCTTTCAATATAAACAAGGCAAGGCGTTCGATCTACCTGGAAAAATATTATTTCTTCCAACCAACACCTAATAAAAAGGACCCTTGAAACGTTGGCCATCTCTTTTTTCTTTCTCTTCGGGGTCCGTCCTTAAAAATAATCAAGTGGCCTAATCTACACGGTTGATGTAACTGGGCGTTACGACATTCCAATATTTTAAGGTGTTCTTTTTATCTTAAGGCTAAAGTTAGCTTAAATGGGTTTAGCTATTCTCCATCATACGTCTTCCTTTCGGCCCACTAACTGAAGGTTTATTCGGAATAAATAGACCGACCATTAGCTGGACCTTTTTCCTTTCTGTTCCCTTTTTTGTGTGCCGCGTTTTAATTAGTTCACCATTTGATTTCGTATTAATGAGAAAAAAGAATCTTGTAGCTGTCTGCTTGACTTAGGGATAATTTATTTGAATTGTAAGACACTTCTTTCGGTTTAGGAGGCGGAGAAAATGGAATCCTATTGACTCGTACATTAATAAATTTTTTATGGATTAACTTTGTTTGAAAGTCTTTAAACATTTAAATATTTATTTCTTTAACCCAGTTTTTTATTAGGTATTACGGCGTGTTTTTATTTGGAGTTACAGTGTAGTAATTTTGTAGAATGCAAAGGGTGGTTATTAAAAATTGATTATTTTTAACCTTATTTAGTTAAAAAATATTTTATTTTTATTATTGTTATATTAGTTTTTGTAATTACACTAGATTGTCTTTTAAATACTTAAACAAAGTATTTCTTGATTTTAAGGCATAAGTTTATGTCCATGTATTTTCTGTAATTTACTAAAATAATTAGATTTTACGTGTTAATAGTTGGCTAGCTAATCTCGTTATCAGATTTTGAGCTTGATGTGTCGGAACTGAACCAATCCACACAACATAGTTCGGGATTTACTTAGGGATTCGGTTTATGTTGCATCGATATTTTATGGTGTTGCAAACTGCGTGATTCGCAACTCAAACAACACGAGATTACTTTACAAAGAACGATATTGATTAAGGCTGATAAAATTTAGTCAAAAGGTTAAGAAGGCGTTCAAACTTGTTATTGACAATAATTGAAATGCCCTAAAAATGCTTTTTCTGTAACGGGACAAAAATTTGACATTGTATCTCTTTTAACATGTACTAAAATGCGACTTTTCATAAAATTACGTTTTTCCCGTGGGAAAAAAACTAGTATTTTTTTCTCGGACATACATACACGTAAGTTAAGGTAAATATTTAATTTTAAAATAATTTATCATCAACAATTTACATATCCCTTATATTAGGAACCCAGTCAGATATTTTTTAATTTTATAATATTCTAAATAACTACTAAACGATCGCTTTAAATTTTTAACTTTTTAATTTTAATCCGTCAAATTACAAAATTACATTAACGGTTTCCGTAGTAATGCAAGGTCTAATTGGGTTTCAAATATACAAGTCGGCCAGTTTGAAACTTTAAACTTAACATGATTAATGTTCTGATTTTAATATTATGTTTATTTTAATAAGTCGTTTTTTCCATCACAGAAAAACAATGTGTTACATGGGAAAATTTTTTGATTTTAGCTCTCGGTTTATTGTTTCCTTTCGCTTCAACAACACAACCATGAGCTTAAATCTAAAGCTTTATCCCTTGTATAATAAACAACTTTTTCTAACATTACCAGTCTTTTTAAAATTAAATTGTTTTTTTAATCTTGAAAATAATGTTTGGCAAAACCGCTGTCCTTTTGCTAAAGTAATACTTATTTATCATAATTTTTTAAATAACTTTTATGATGCAACAAACAACAATAATATAAATTTTACGATGTCTCGTCATTGAATATTGATGGGTTAATTTGTATTTACATCACAACACTACTACCAGCATATGAAACAATTTGAATTCATTGATAAAACATCACGTCTCCTCCACCTTTACACAGAAGCAGTGGCACACCTTCTGAATACATTTCTGCCTGCGCCGGACCTGCATATTGAACGGATTTTCCCACGACCGGACTTAGCCCCGGCTGATTTCGAATGCATCAGGGATAACGTCTGATTAAATAACTTTGGTTAAATACGTTGCCTATCCAATTCGAATTATTTACGTATTTTTGACAACATTTTTTATATTGTTTAAAAATAATACTGACTTAAGAATACTTGCATTTTGCAATGAAATATTCTCTCCAAGAAATTATTGCATAATTTCGGTGTTTCTATATACTCATAATTGTTTTAATAATTAACTAATTAAATATCATAAATTAATAAGGTTATAATTAAATTATAAAGTAATTACTTTCTTTCAACAACACATTATACAGGGCGATTTTTTCAAAGACTTTTAATCACCCCGTACGATGGATTGTTAATACCATATAATAAAGGTTACGCCGAAGTTACAGCTTCAACTTTCCTTAACATTTTTTTATTGTCTTGATAACTTATATATTTAAAAAAAAATGCCATTTAAATTAAAGCCTTGCAAGCAATTGAAGCTTATGGAAAAAATCGAATATGTGCAATAATTTCTGTAAAGATTGTATTTTTAAACAAATTTCATTATTAGTGCCAAAATAAAAATGTTTAGATTAAGTGTACAATTTTTGGCTTACACTGTATAGGGTACAGGTTTCGTTAACCTAGCAGAGTATTACAAAAACTACAAGAGATAGAACAAATCTGATAGCACAATCTCGGATTTATATTTTGTAACAAATTCAGCTATGAAAGTAAATTATGGCTAACTTGATTTGTTTTGAAAAAACAAAGTGTTATTAATATTAGAGATTAAAAAAAAAGTAAATAGGAAAGCTTTGGGGATATTTACGTAGAATACAGTGACGTATATTTTTTCCATTCACTATAACACAAAGTTGGGTTTTTTTAATGGAACACCCTGTATATTTTATCACTAATAGAAATGTGTTCCTCAAAGCTGTAATTAAAATACTACATTTAATATATTTAATTTTTCATAGCTTCGTCGGAAGTTCGATAAAAAAAGGGCATTTTTTAAATAAAACACACAGTATATTGGATAACTATTAAAAAGACATTTTAAAGATTTTTAATAAAATAACAGAATTGAAATTGTTTTCTTTATTATTTTCGGAAGTATAAGCTTCAAATCCCACTGCGTTAGATATGTGTAATGGCAATTATATCGGCTATTTTTAGATTTAGTTGGTCATATTTCCAAAACTATAAGAAATATACATGTGTTAATTTGTTAACGTTCTTTAAAATATCTTTGCAATGGCAATATGTGGGTGTTACCTTAAAAAATCCTAATAATGACCATAAATCCGAAACTATAAAAAAAAGATTATACCAAATGTAGTATTAAGGACACCTTTCCCCTGACAAAATATAGAGGGTGTTTCATTTAAAAACAGACAACTTTGTGTTATACCTCTAAAATAAAAGTCAACGAAAAAATATAGGTACGCCACTGATTCCTACGTGAGAATCCCTATAACGCTCCTATTACAATTTTTTATCTATCTCTAATATCAAGCGAGTAAAGTTGCTGGCCAAATTGAAAAAAACATTTTGTATCCTCATAATCTCCAAAACGAGAGGACTAGGCATTACAAAGAAATAGGTATTCAAATGTTTTTAAAATGTTTTAATCCTTATTAACACAAAAAAACTCCTTTACTCTCAAAAATTAAAATGGAGATTTTGCAGTGGTTATATCGACGCATAATAACCTACTGTACCTATGCCAGAGAAAAGGTCCGAAAATCCGATAGGTCCTTTGGACGTATATTTAGGTACAGGTAGTTTTATTTAGGTTAGAGAAAAAGAAAGGCGATATATTGTAGTGAATGTTCAATATTAATACTTGAATATTTTCTACCGAAGACAAAGTATAGGTGGGGGGTCATGGTTAGTTAAATCGTGTTTTTTTTTTAATTTCCTAAATAAACCTGAGACGAATAAACACTTATTTTTATTTATTATTTTGCGGCATTTTATTTGACAGCGCACGAACACGGACTGTCAAAAGCTTATAAATGCAAGAAACACGTCCGTGAATTGTGTGACAATGTTAGAAAAAAACATTCTGTATATTATTCAAAATCGGGTTAAATTATCTCCTGTACTGGTACAGATAGCATTAAAATTATGCGTCAAAAATACCTGCAGCATTACCATGAACCCAGAGGCGCCCTTACAGCTTTGCCGCCCGTAGGCTATTTTATTTTCGCCGCCCCTTTCCTCATCTTTTTTCTTTTTCCGTCCAACAAAAAACAAAATTATTTATTCATCACACTGCCGCCCCCTAAATGACATCTGCCGCCCCCTAAAAATGCCGCCATAGGCTTCACCCTACTCAGCCTTTTGATAAAGTGCGTCAAATTTATTGTTTTTAAACTTGCATAATAACTTCTGCGTCGTAACTACATCCGTCCGTGCAGTCAGATTTGTTCCATCTTTTTTAGTTTTTGCTATACCCTGCAAAGGTCGACGAGAAGGCTCCACCTTGTACAACTTATTTTAATAAAATAGGCCTTCCGCACAGAAATAAAGCACAATAAGTGAGTCGACGAAATAAAATAATACTTCAAAGCTCACTAATTATAAACTAGTTGTCACAGACTATTAAACAAGCTTCGCAGATTCATTCTTAATTAAATTCCCAAGTCGGTACTAAGATTTCTCTTTTAATAATTGCCGGAAACAGGCAATTTGGCGACATTCATCACATTTAGAATTTTAAAATTATCCCTTAAATTGTTTCTCTCCCAGAAATGTTTAATTTATTTACCTACTTTCTTTATATTTAAGGATGTTTTTAAATATTTGGTTTTGCAATGCCACATACCCTTTATTTGTAAAGAAAAATAAATTTATAGGTGAAATTGTTAATTCTTAAGTTTATACAGGGTTATTTTTAAGTTAGTACTTTCTTTTTAAAACTGTAAAAAATGCAAGAAAATAAAAAAAATTAAATAAAATTATCCCCGAAAATGCTTTTTTTTCGAGATATATATGTAATGGTAAAACTTTAAGGGAAAATGCCTTTTTATCATAACTTTTCTCCCACTTCAGATATTTCTACAAAATTTGGTACACTTCTTTTCACTATTAAATTACTTTTTATGTTGTAGGTTTTGAAATTTTTTTACCATTGACATTCGAACAGAATTTGTATTGACTTTTTTAAAGAAAAAGTGATACTCTACTGCTTTTCTTCGAATCAATATTATTTCTAAAATACTTATTTACTTTGGGGTTAATTTCGTCTCTTAATATCTTTCTGTATGACGAACAGTTTTCGTTTGAAAAAATAAAAGCCATTTTGATGCATGCAAAATCGCTAATTCTGATATGTTTTTTTAAATTCTAAGTTGGGTTTTTACTGTCTAATAGCTTCCTAAGAGCAACAACTTTTTAATGACGTTAAAATTGTAGTAATGTAAGTATTTAACCTTACTTTATTACAAATTAGACAAAGACGAATTTTACATATACAACATATCAGATTTTCGGGATTTTGCTATGTATCAAATTGGCTTTTATTTTCTTAAACGAAAACCGTTCGTCGTACGGAAAAATATCAAAAGACCCAATTAAGTCCAAAGTACATAAATTAGTATTTTAAAAGTGATATTGATTCAAAGAAAAAGCAGTTGTGTACTATTTTTTTCTTTAAAAAATGCATTACAAATTTTGTTCGAACGACACTGGTTATTTCTTTTCTTAACTTTTATAGCCAAAAATGTTATGTTATAATAGTCAAAAGAAGTGTACCGAATTTTGTGAAAATATCTAAAAGGTAGAAAAGTTATAATAAAAAAATGCATTTTTTCTTAAAACTTTAAACACCCTGTATCACCAAGAAACCATTTTCGTACATAATTTTATTTGAAAAAATTTCCTATTTTTTGGCACTTTATACCGTGTTGAAAGGAAAGTACCAACTTAAACATAACCCTGTATAAAGTTTATTGTATAAAAAATTGTTAACAAAATGGTTTAAATTAAAGAACTTCATCTAATGACTAATAATGACTTGTAAAAAAATACAAAACACTGTTAAAGCGATAGTTATTTTCACTTTCGTAATAATTTTAGATTTTTCCATGTGAATCCATTAGACCTTAAATTTTTTTATTACAACGCCTTTTCGAAATCCCCTTAAACCCCTAAATCGAATAATCATTTATTAACAATACACCCCTAAAACAACCCTCTAAGAACACTAAGGCATTTTAAGCTCATTTAAAAGATTTCTTGCGTAAAAATATCCATATTAAATATTTCCCACATTAGATTTCAGTACAATAGGAATGTTCTCTATATTATTTTTAAAAAACTTTGTTGGAAATGAGTTGTATAATTTATATTTATTTTAAATATGTACAGACTGCCTACGAATGGACTTAACAAGAGGGAAAATGGACCAGAAACTTAATTTTTCGAAAAAAGTCTTTTCATAAAGATTCTTGCTTGTAAAAAAATAGGATTCACAAAAAGAAAATGTTAATTTGGTATACAGTGTTCGCAAAAATCTAAAGAAAGTGATTTTTTTCCAAGAGTAAACTACCTTTATTTACATTTTAAAGCAAAATATTATTTAGAAAATGTATTTTGAATAGCGTTTAAAATAAATGTATTTATTTTAAAGAAGCATCAAAAAGTTTCATAAAACTGTCAAAAATTAAGTACTTTAAATTGTTATAATAAAATGACCTAAACCACTTTTACAATTTGCTTTTCCAGCACCTGCTTTTTCCAAACTACTACACAACACAATTTTTCAGCTTTAAATGAATGTGATCAAGGCTTTTTCGCCAAATTATGAAGTTCAATAAAATGTTGTGTCATTGTTTTTATCGACTATAAATATTATTCCAAATAATTTTTTCTAATGACGTTTTGCTTAAAAATAAAAAATAAGGGTAGTTTACTTTTGGAGAAAAATCATGTTTTTTTAAGTTCTTGCGAACCCTGTATACAGAATCAAGATTTTCTCTTCGTGAATCCTATTTTTAAAAAGCAGATATTTTTATAAAGGATAAGTTTTAAAAAAATAATTTTTGGTCCATTTGTCTTCTTGTTAACCCCATCATATAGAAGACAGCTACAAAAATTACTGATATCGTGAAAGTCGCCCCACTTACAAAATTTAAGAGTATATGTGTAATACAAAATAACCTAATAAGAACAACTGACAACAATCAAACCTACAAAATATAAATTATTTCTTACAAAATTTATTGGCCTTGTGTAAATATCCACCGCTTTAGTGCATTTTAATTTCATTAGAAATAATGGCCTCATCCAAAGTACATATTTTACTTTATTTAAAGACCGTTTTAACTATCTTTAAAGGGAGTAAAATACTTTGTATAATACACCAAAACTGTAAAAAAATTTTTATTGTGCTTTATAACAATTGGTCTTATTATAAACAAGTAAAATTTAAATTTCATAAAATTGCACTATAAAAACCACTTACTTTAGTCCCCACTAATTTTCAATTTTAATTAATAATATGGTATTTGCATTAAAAGATCCTTGAATAACAATAAGGGTATATTAAATGACGCGAACCGAAATAAAAGAGGCAGAAGAAAATTAAATTAAAAAATTAAAAAAAACGGATTCAAATACAAAATTATTAATTAAGATGGTAAAACAAATTATTAAAATAAAAAATGATTGGAAGTATAAAGAATATTTAAACCTTTAACTGTGTTAAACTTGACAGAGTCTGTGTTGAACCCTTTAAGTGTAACTTTGTATTGAAGCTATTATGTTGGTAACTGGAGAAATATCCGCCTGATTATGTCAACCTGACAGAACTTATTGGACGTGAATTCCTTAAGTTTTATTCAAAAACCGTTTGGATTAGCATCATAAATAAAGTGCACTTAGTTTTTAAATAATAGTTTAGGATATGTCTTACTTGGCATTACACTTTTTTATATCCGAGACTTACATTTTCCTGAAATCATGAACAAGTATTGGGCCAGGTGAATAAAGTTAAGCAAAAGCTAATACTATAGCATTTGCTTTGTTCGTTTCAGGCCATTTTGTATGATTTATCTTTTATTATTTTAAGTCAAAGCATTTGTTTTGCTTTATTCACTTGGCCCACTGTTAAGAAATATAATATTGTAATATTATTTCTCGATATAAAAATATTATTGTCCACAAACAAAGACCTTTTGTTGAGCCCACAAATTATTTATTGACGAAAGTCCATCGGTTCTATCAAAATATTTTAACGCATTTATTTTAACACATCTGTATGTTCTTACATTCATTGTCAGTCTCAACCTATGACAACAAAATTATATTGGTTTGGCAGGTAACAAACAGAATTTGCCATCTTTTCAGTAAATTATTGAGAACGGTCAATAAGAATGGTTTTCTTTTTATTATTATTTTTTAAAAGAATTCCGTGAAGCGAATAATGTTGCAGGTAGAAATCGACTGTAGGTCTTTAAAACGGGCCATTGAAAATTGAAAGGACGGAAACCGATATAATGGAGAACTTAAGAAATTGTAGGTAAGCGGTTTTCAGTTAAAAATTAAAGGCGCTTTTAAGTGGACATTTTTTCCAGAAATTTCTCAAATAAAATATATTAATAAATACTATAGATGAACTAAAGTATAAAATCATAATTGTTAAAGGGGAAAAAAGACTATTTAAATATTAATATATTAACTTAACAATAACTTATAGAAGCATTTTCTTAAAGAAATCAAGAGACATAATTTTGTTGCGAAAATGTAAGAACACTTCTTCACAAAAATGTGAAATGAGTTTACATAAACAGGTGTCCTAAAATTCTTTAACTCCATGATAAGGGTTGTTTTCTTTTTAAGTCCCTTAGTTGTATTTTTAAAGACCTGATCTATAAACAAAGTGATAGAAGTGAAAGTAATAACATTCTTTTAAAACTTTGGTGGCTAGCTTTATTCTGGATATTTTATTAATATTTTGAATTGCATTTGTAACGTGGTCAAGTAATCATGGTCACTTGCAACTGATAAAAGTGATATTTTTGTAAAAAAATTGCTTTGACTTTATTTAAATAAAACACTGTTTTGTTGTTAAAAAGTTCCACTTTTATGCACAACTTGTGACACTTGTTTCACTAACACTGTAGTTTCTTCAGACGAGTAAATTAAACTAATATTAAGATACTGTAACGGACATTAAAAATAAGTGTTTTTAGTTTATAGAATTGTATGGTTCTTTTATCACTTTCGAAGATTTTTGAAAACGCTCGAATTATCCTTTGAGAACTTTTATTCCATCTTGTACTATAGAATTTTTGTGATATTTTTGGAATTCTCTAAAGGTTTTTAAGCTACTATAAAAGGGCGATGGAAAACCTTGGAGTAATAGTATAGATACGACTTTTGTGGTGTAAACTTCGAGACATTGACAACTAGAGATTGCTTCCTTAACACTTACACCAATTAATAAATTTGAGTAAATTTCCAAAGATTCACCTATTTTTAACAAACATATTATTCTGTCTTCTTTAGTCCGAAGTGACAAAATTTCATCTGAAAATTTATTTTAAACAGTGTGTCTTTTTTCTCTGTACTCCTACACCACTGATGTGATTTTTTACCTGCATCTCAGACCCTTAGCGCTTCAAAAGGTATTTGAATACCTGGAACAGCCGGTTTAGGGCACAAAAGGGCCAAATGCCTCGGGACTGCATAAGGGCCCCGTCAAGCGTGGCCGAAAGATTATTTTTATTATTCTGTGTGTGCACAGGCGAGCCTAAAGGGCCACCCTACATAGTTTATTCACTACAACGCTACAATTAATACTTTGTCGTTTCAAATAAAATGTCTTATTTGCTTCCTGTAAAGTTGTAAATAAAAATTTTAGTATAATTTACTATCTTTTTTCATAATCAAATATTGATTGTATAATAAAAATGTTTTAGCAAACGTTAATGATAAATTAGAATATTTTTTTATACTATAATCCTTATAAAATAATTTACGAAAAACCATTCACCGCTGTTCAATAATACCTTGTAGATGTAATAAATAAAAATTAAAGGGGAAATAACATATTTCTTCCTTATATTTCTTTGATGTAGGAATCAAACTATCAATATTTACATAAAATAGAATTATATTTCTATTGAATATTAAGTTTAACTAACAATTATGTACAATTAATCAGAATCTGTACATAGAATCATCGATTTATCTTAATGCAAGCCAATTTTATTACTAAGCGCATCACTACTTTACCAATGTCTAAATTTATAACTAAGTTGCGGTAATATTATTTAATTATAGCTATGTAAGTGTGACATGCAAATTTGCGAACTAAAGAAAGCAATTTTATTATTCTTAACACTTATTCCTCTGGTCGATGTATTTTATGTATTTGACAATTACACCGATGCATAAGAATTTTGGAAGTTAATTCTAATGGTAGGGGAGCACAAGAGGGGATTTCGGGATTTACTACAGCGCGGCAGATAAATATACTGGAGGATACCTTGTATCCGGTTAAGTATCTCCACCAAATATGAGCGGCATATACAGGGCCGATAATACAAAACAAAAATATATATATCAGAAATTGTCGAGCGCGTCAGATTAAGACAGGTTGAGTTAATTACATGCTCAACAGTGTATATTCCACCAATCTGACAATTTGAGAGTGACGTAAAGGAAACAGAGGGCTATAAAAAAATATTTTGACATTCTCAAGAGTGCGATTTTTTAAAATATTTTAAAGAAAATACAAATATATAATCCGATACGATCCAAACGATTTCCACAAGCCGAAATAATAATAATATTTTTTGACATATTTAAAAATCTATACCCGCTTCCCCGACCAATGAATATATTTATACATTATAAATATAACATTTTTTCTTTCTATCATTTAAGCTTTACAACCCAATAGGTTTCTTTGACGCTCGAGTAAATCCCTATTTAGCATCGTGGGCTCCCCTACAATAATAAAAACCAGACTATCTGCACCTGAAATACGGTTGGTAGACCTGCCCAATATACCTGTGCACGTAGTGTATGAGACGGGCATTAGAAATTCCACGTTGTTATAGTTAATAATAAATAACAGTTTTCTAAATTAGTCTATGTAGTATTATTATTAAAATGTGCAGATCCTTTATTTTTATTCTTTTTGAATTTTGTATAAAAAATATTTACTTTGAAAATAAAATTTGTTTTGCATAACTAGACAACAAACGTCTTAAATCAATTACTTGCAATTTCCATCCGCTTTCTACTATATATCGTCTATAAGTGTCTGACAATATTGTTTATCGATAACGAAAGCACTTCTAGCACTGTTTAAGGGTTGATTATTTTGAGGGGTGAAACTCGCAGCAAGTCTGATGTAATTATTTATGAAACTATCGTTTGTAAACAAACTGAAGAATGGCGTGACAATAATGCTGTTTACCAGTGGCGTAGCGTGCCTTGGAAGGGCCCCGTACCACAATGAGTTAGGGGGCCCAAAAAAAATTGAAGGTCAAAAAAAGGTCCTCACTTTCCAAAAACATTGTCTTTCTTATTTCAGCATTGCCTTTTTCGTTCCTATCAAAAAAAAAAAAATAAATAAATAAAATAAATAAATAAATAAAGGCCACACTTTCCTAATTTAACCGACAATTTTACACTTTTCTACCACTAATTCTTGCTTACATAAATTTTGGGGCCCCTATAGCATGGGGGCGCCCGTATCATTGATACGGCTGATACGGCGGTAGCTACGTCCCTGCCGTTTACACTGTGTTAGCTACGTCCCTGCCGATAACACTGCGTTAATTTATTAACACCAACCAAGTGTTGATGAATGTTTTGCCACTATCCTAAGTTAACAAGTTTTTTTTTAATACAGGTTTTAGATTATGCATATTTAAATAATTTTGTCAAATAACTATAATCACAATATTGTTTCTGTAGCTTAGGGCTTTACTTATTGGGCCATAATAATGTCGTATTTATATAATGTGAGAATATAAAGTGCTTTTATTTTCAATTAAATTCCCTGCATTAAAGAGTACCTAATTAACATTCATACTTATCAGTTTTTTTTGTGTATTTTATATGGGAAATATTAATTTACTAATTAACTTTAGAAATGAAAAAATATTTATATATGTTCCCAAGGATATTCCATCATCTCTGAATACGACAAGTCTTTAAATTTATATTTCCCATATGCCACGAAAGAAAAAAGAATATTATAGGAAAAACAACGGCAAATCCAAATGAATTCTACTATACCCTATAATTTTATCCGGGCAATGAATTTACTTAAATAGACCGGAGATATCCGGGATATTTTTCGAGAAAATTAAAAATCAGGCACCGGGAACAGAATTTTCTTTTAATGGGACATTTACGGAGTGCAGCGTTGCCAAAGTAAAAAAAATAATTAAGAGAAAATCACATGACTTAGCAGGTGATTGAGGGTTTCTGTTCGATCTGTGACCTGTGAGACGTACGTCAAAGTCCTTCTGCTTATGACTGCTGAACGCAAAAACAAGTGCTTTTAACACATGGGAATTGATTTACTAGTTCGGAGTCGGAGTAATTCCTAATCCTCTTTTTCATACATGGTTTCGTT
Organism: Listronotus bonariensis; assembly: GCA_014170235.1. Lineage (NCBI taxonomy): Eukaryota > Metazoa > Arthropoda > Insecta > Coleoptera > Curculionidae > Listronotus > Listronotus bonariensis. The sequence continues at coordinate 69,278 of JACEGR010000436.1, read as the reverse complement.
TTCCAAAGGAAAGTGGTCGATATAAATTGATTATGTCTGTATATTAGGAGTGTATTCTGCAGTATATAGATGTGCATTTTAACAGTAAAATCTGTTTAGTAGTCTGAGGTTTCAATATGGTTTAGATCTGATCATTTTGAAGCCTCTCAAAAGTAAGGATTGCCCCTTAACTGGATTATCTAGGGTATAAACAGTGTAGAAGGATTGCTCAATATACATCTGGTTAAGCTTTAAAAAGAGGTGAGTTCATGCTGTCATTTAGCACTTGAATAAATACTAAAAATACAGTGTCCAGTAACTCTACTAATAAAACTTTAAAGGGTGATTCTACAACAAAATAAAATAAAAAGAAAACTTCAAATTAATATAGGTGCTAAACATCTTAGTTTGGAACTTTTATATCAATTTAGATATTTTTGACTAACCAAAACTTCAGAGCTGTATCCTATGCATGAAAAAACATGTTTTTGAATATTTGCTTAATTTGATCTCTTATACTCTATACAGGGTTAGTTGAAAAGCTGATTATCTCAGCAACCGTCAAATAAATGAACCAAATTTTGTGCTAGTGGTTAACTGAACATGATGAATTTTAAAAAAATTATATTTGCAAGGTTGTCCAAGTTTCTAGTTTTTTCTTTAGGTTGGAGAATTTTAAAATTTTAAATGGAATACTCTAATTTTTATTATTATAATTAATTGCTTTTCTCAATCTTATAATGACCGGGTATTATAGTTTTTTTACTCCTGTCGATTTCGGATATATGGCATTATGCTTCTTTCAAAATGAATACAAAAACGACTAGGTATGGTCAATGATCTAAAAACGATCCAACCAAAATTCGTCATAACTAGTACAGGAATGGAACTAAACATTCTAAATATATGAATTGCATTTTTGCGACGTTTCCAAGATTCTTAAAAAAATTAGAAAAGGGAATATGGAAATTTAATTATGACACATGGCAAATAAATTAAGAAAGTCCAGTTACTTTCCTGTACTAACTTTGATAAATTTTGGTTGGATTCTTTTTGTGATAATTGACCATACCTAGTCTTTTTTGTATTCATTTTAAAAGAAGCACGATGTCGTATCTCCGAAAGGACAGACGTAAAAAAACAAAAATATCAGGTAATAATAAAGTTAATACAGGCAACTGATAACATATTAATAAACATTAGGGTATTCCATTTAAAATTTTAATATTTCCTAACCTAGAGATACTACCATCTGGCAACGCGGCAATACAGCATACGACTCTAATTCCGGCATGCTGTGCTACAAAACACAGACCGACCGCCATGTTTTTCCCAAAACATCGTGTTTTATTTAATTACAAAGTTAATATCGCCTCAGCGCAAAATTAAACTAGAGAGAGCTAGTTGCGTTCTTGTTTTACGCTTTATCGCTCTTTGTTTAGAGTTCGTTTACTAAAAAAAAATGTAATTAGCTATGAAAGAAGTGAAATTTGCTTCAAAGGGCTTTAGCTATCAGACACTGCTTTAAATATCAATTTTATGAGGAAGTTAATAAAGTTTGGTGCATCGTGAAGACTTATTTCTAACCAAGTTATAAATATGCGGTTTTCTTTTATCTTGGGATAGATGACTTATAATTGCTAACTTATCGTGGACAGAAACTTATCAACATACAGGGTGTTTACTAATTACGGTATGAAACTTAAGGGGGATTTCTTATGTGTTTCTATAAAAAAGTTCCTATGAACATATGTCTAAACTTGCTTCATTTCTGAGATACAGTGCGTTAAAGTTTTTTTAAACAAAAATCGGTAATTTTAATATAATAAGGCGCTTGTAAAGCTCTATTTAGATTAAGATTATTGGGTCTGACCTCGCTTTGTCTTTTAGAAAAAAATTAGAGGCACTTTAAGTGATATACTAAAAAGTATCCATAAACAGCATAAAGTAAAATTCAAAATTATAAAATAAACAATTGTGACCTTAGTAAGCAAGAAAAATGACGTTTTCTCATTAAATACACGACTGCTCATTTATTTTAGGGCAAGTAATTGTTAATGTTTTTTGTTGTTTTTTTACCACGTTGTCTATGGGTACTTTTTTAAGAAATTTAATAAGCAATATTTTTTTTTCGAAAACGAAGCCAGATACAAAGAAAATTTAAGAGACTAAAAAGTTGCATTTTGAATTGCTTAATCGAAAAAAACTTTGTAAAAATCAGAGGTGTACTTTTTTCCTCAAAAATATTGGGAATGGTGTCTTAACCGAGGTAAAGCTCTACAGGCGCCTTATTACACTAAATAAGTGTACGAAATTTGATTTAAATTGGTTAAAAGTTTTTAAGATATTTTAAAAATATAGACTTTTTTAAAAACTTTAACGCCCTGTATCTCAGAAACGAGCAAGTCCGGACAGATGTTTATAGAAACTTTTTTATAAAAATACATAAAAAGTCGCCCCTTTAAGTTTCGTACCGTAGTATGGAAACACCCTGTATAAAGAAAGTTCGGTAATTAAGCAGTTTAAATGAATTTGTGGTATTTTTGCATGTGCTTGTTTTTATATCTGGGAGATATTCCATAGATTCTCAGTCACCCTGTATACCACATATTTTACGACAGAATGCAGCTTAAATTAACATAAAAAATAATTCTTATGTTCCTCCTATAGGCCCTTTGATTTGTTTATATAAAACTCATTTTATAATTAATTTAAACATTTTAAATCAACCCAAATGATAATAGATTATATAGGTTAAATTTGGTTTAGTGGCAAATATATTATTCGGTTTATCTAATTGTTTACAATTATTTCAATTAGGTAAGGGAAATTCAGAAAATTATTTTATAAACAATATATTATAAACATAATATTATGTAATATCAGAAGCGCATAATTTATATTATCAATAATAAACAATACACCTAGTAGATAAATAATTAGTGATTTGCCTAAAATTAACCTAACAGTAAATTTATTAAAATTTTTTAGGGCTAGGACAGATAAAGAAAATATTAGTTTAATAAACTATAATTAAACTATCAATAAATTAGAAAGTGGAAAAAGTACCTACCTTTTAATAATTATTTTTTCAAGCGTATATTTGTGAAATATTGGTACATTAAAATACATTTTTTAATTTTACTGTCTCGACCCTTCTGAATCGATTCAACACATGCCCGATTCGTTATTACTTTTTCTTTATAACATAATTACATCGCACAGTGCAGCAAGCTTATGGGGCTGTAGATCAAAATTAATATATCCAAAACTTATAAGATAGACCAATCAAATGTCGTATTTTTGTGAAGCCCTTTAGATGATTTTTATGATGATATTATATACAGGGTGTTTCATTTAAAAATACCACACTTTTTATCCTACCCTGTATATCTTAAGAGATTACTTAGAAAATACAGCTTTTCTAAATTTTAAAACCCAATTAAGTAGTGGGGAACGGTTAGTCTAGGGACAGTTAAATTTGCAAAAAAGTATTTATACAGGGTGTCCGGAAATTACGCGTCAGGATTTTTGTGGGCGATTCTGCACGTAAATTTAATGTAACAAAACTCTATGCAATTTTTTTGAACACTTAAAATTAACGGTGAGATACAGGGTATTAAAGAAAAAAATATTTGTTATTTTTTCTAACAACTTTTTTCTAGTGTACATATTTTCGCCAAATTTTGCATACATATCAATAACAAGTTACCCTTAAGTAACGTTTAGGCTTGCTTTGTAAATTTGGAAAATTAGAATCTCTCATTAAACGTACGTAATTTTTTTGTGTTTAAAGTAATGCAACAAGACGGCCTTTTTAACAGATGTAAAGTAATATTCTTTATTAATTTAATATCCAAACTTATAAAAGGGGAAAAACAAAAAAAATTAAGTCAGTTTTCTAAAGTGAGTGGCAGTTTAGGCCCTTTGGCATTGACTGCTGGCGTCAAATAAATAGGGTGAATATAAAAATCATTAGTGATATATGTGCAAAATTTGGCAAAAAGCAGTAGGTAGAGTAAGAAAAGATTATTAGAAAAAATACCTACATTTTTTTTCAACACCCTGTATCTCCGTTAATTTTGAGTTTTTGAAAAAGTTGTATAGAATTTGGGACATTAATTTTTTGTTCAGAATCGCCCACAGAAATTCTGATGCGTAATTTCCGGACACCCTGTATAAACTAGCCGGCACAAACCTTTAAATGGCTAAACTGTGAATGATATTTTTTCACATGATTATTAATTAACTGTTGTGTGAATGGCTAAACTGTGAATGACACTTTTTCACATAATTATTAAATAAACAAGTTAGCGAATAAGTTACCGCTTACTCTGTTTTAAACATTTTTTGGTTTGATTACTTAGATACATAATTATTTTTAATTTATTTCAGGTTGAAGTGTGACATTTTATTTTCGTTAGGTTACCTTTATAGTCTAGTTTGTTTTGTTTGAAAATACTAAATAACATGGGTTTTATCATAAACATAATAATATACTATGCACATAATACAATATATTAAACTAGGTATAGTGTGTAATTTTGTCACCTTTGTGTTGTTTGTGTTTGATTTCGTGCAATAACAATATTTTGCCATCTTTTCCATTTATTTCACCCCCATTCATTTTACCCCACACTGACAACAAAATAAAATGTTTCACTTTTATCTGATACACTTAATACTTCGCTTAATGCTTAAATTCACATTCACAGGTTAAAATCACTGATAATAAAAAAATCACATTCACAGGTATACCTGTGAATGAAAATTCACAGTGAACAAACTTATGTCGTTTTATGTGAACTGTCAAAACCTAAACTTGTATTATCCCTTTGAGCGCATACCTACTAGAGACAGCCTTGCCACTTTGCCGTGTAAACACACTGTGTGAACATCTTAGGGAAGAAGGGCACTGGGAGTATTTTTTCTGCCTCTTGTTCCGCGCGTTGATTGTTTGGAAAGCGGTAAGTGCCTCTCTGGCCGTGTCATTTTGAATTTCAGCATGTATTAAAAAAACAGTATTAATATGAATAACACGCTTCACTCTTTACGAAAAAGGAAATGGACCCTATAATAATACTATTACTTTGGTATGGTATTAATGGGGTATTTATTTAATAATAGTTTTAATATAATTAACATTAAAAATATTTTTATGTACTATTCAAAGTCCTCGTTATCCCTAAAAGTAAAATTATTTCCAAAATCTTGTTTATTGTTTCTAAATTGAAAAAGTGGCAAAATCAGCCGATAGATGGTATAAATCGCGAATGAATAAAACATGCTCCACTCTGGATATTACAAGGGATGTTAACAGGCACCCCCGCGGGTATCGGATGGTAATCATTTCTGGCCGCCTCGAATTATTTCGGGAAAAGCGAGATTAAAAGGAATGATCTCGGGAATAATCGCAAAATGAAGTGGAATATGTGCGGCATATATAGTGAACGCTAATGGCTTTGCTGGCCCGTTTTTACTCCGAGTGGTTATTGAAATTGAACATTATGCCTTTTGTTTACCAGAAACTAATTAAAAAAGTAATAATTCTTTTTCACCGTCTTGCTACCTAATTAACTCCCCTTTATCTTCATATATTTGTAAGGTTAAATTAAAAGTAATTTTTTTCTGGTACAGTTCTCTTGTACAATCACACTTTAATTATACGACACTAATCTTAAAATGTAATTAAAAGCAAAATTACGTGTATGCCTTAATTATTTACTGTCAGAAAAAGTATTTTTAAAGATAGCGAATAAATACCATAGATTCGACCAATACAAAAAGAGTAACCTTCGCGGGCAGTTAATTCAAAGTTTTGACACTCCAGGGGTGAAGGGACGGACAAAGTGGGAAGTTTAGGGCCTTTTTAATTGAACCGTATAGGGATGCATAGGTACGTGTTTCTTTGTTTAAAGTATCCAGAAAGAGGAATTGTGCTGGCTAATTCCTTAAGGCAGAAACGGTGAAGATACTTATAAAAAGTAAAAGAACAGAAAATGACGTCCTTTTGTAAGCAAATAATTAATAATATGGCGATAAGCCCTTTTGAAATGATGTTTGAATGACAAAAAAATTAATATATATATATATATATATATATATATATATATATATATATATATATATATATATATATATATATATATATATATATATATATATACAGGGTGTTATGGAAATACTTTAATATATTGAAATGGGTGACTCCTGGGACAGTGTAGAGACACACTGAGTACTTTTTTGTTTAATTCAAACTTTTTTACAATTTGTAAAAATACCTTCTTTTCACCTATCTGCTACGTCCCTGGTTACGTAAACACTATAAACACCGTCCCCGTTCGTTAGTAACAGACAGTAGACGACTTTGTTTGCGATGTTGCCCAACGTCCTATTTTATACCCAATAAACGATATAAATACATAATAGAATAAAAAGGTAAAATGTTATTATATTCTATTTTTTTATAAATTTACTTTAAAAAATTATTAAAAGCCTTATATCAAAATAAATTGTAACAAAAAATATTTAAATAAAGGTCGATTTACCTTCAATACGTCAAAACGCCCTCCGTTTGATTCCAAACGTGCATTTATTTTCCGCTGCATACTGTTTCTCACACGCGCAAAAATGTTTTCATTGTTTCTTATTTGCTGATTAAACACACCATCGCGAGTAAAACCGGCCTCATCGGTAAACAACACATTGCGAATCCAATTTGGTTCATTAGCAGTTTTTGCAAAAACCACCGACAGTAATTTCTACGCAAGGCGTAGTCTTCTGGTTTTAACGCTGGCACTTTTTGCACATGATAAGGATGTTGACGATCTTCATGTAATGTTCGCCACGTTATAAAGTTGGAAGCCCGACCGATTTGTGACGTTAATCGTCTAGTACTTATACTAGGATTATCACGAACAGAATTTAAAATTTCCTGCTCTGCGGCCAGTGTGTTTTCGGTACGTCCTCGGCCTCTATCTGCATTTACACCTCGAAAGCTTCCCCGGTCTCGAAGTTGTTGAACTACAGACACGAAAGTTCTTTCACTAGGGGTGTTCCGATCTGGATATCGCTCTTGATATAGCAGCCTTGCTTGCCGAGCATTTTGCCTAGCTTCCCCATAACACAAAACCATGTCAGTCAACTCGATTGAATTTCGTTGCATTTTACGTAAATTAAAACAAGATGCAAAACTTAATAAACGCACAATTTGGTAAATTCTTCGCAATATTATTTAAAACGCAAACCAGGGCAAGCGAATTTCGTCTTTCTGTAACCTTGCATAAGGAAGCCTTCTTATTGGTCAGTTAAATCATGCAACAACAACGCGAATTTGCGATGTTCAGCTGTACAATTGTACTACATCTAGTACATTTAGTATATTTAGTTTTTATGTTTATGGCAGTCCATGTTAGTAGCACAAAAGCTAAGTACTAAGTACCGTGGGTGCCAGGTTTTTAGATGTTAAACCCATTTAACGACTGAATAATGTTATCCAGAGGGCACCACCATTTTATCGTAGATTTCAAAGCACAAAATAGAGGACAATAATATACCGGCATAAAAAAAAGTTAACCAATTTTTATTATCTACTTATGAGCGGCGTAGGCGTTACATTAAATAATAACCTTAAATAACATTTAGAGCTACAACAGCTTTTAGAAGGCTAGGATTTTTTTCTTGGCTGGAAAGTACTTTTATTTTCACGAGTACACTCTTTACACTTTCACCATAAACTTCCCTTCTCTTCCGTACCAATGAGATGTACAGTAATATAGCAACACAAAGTAATTGTTTCATGCATTTTGTAACCGTACATCTGAAGAAGCCCCAAAATGTCCACTTCAGCTCCTTTATCCCTAAGGTATGTTAAATATGCCGTCTACTTTTTATACCCACGGTAATAAGTTCCTAGACATCAAGCTTTTATGAATTATCACAAGAAAAAACAAACCCTGCATTTTGTAGTAAAAAATTTGGATTAAAAAACCTAATTAAATTGAAAGCACCTAGTTTAACCAAAAGAATTCGCTGTAAGTATCATTTTATCGCCCATAACCAGAACACCATGAGACAAAGAAAAAGGTTTAAAAAGAATTGAACTTACAAGTTTCAGTAAATTGATAAACCCAGTTACGTGCAAACTGCAAAAATGTTAGAATAAATTGCAATAAATTTCTTGCAAAAAACATCTAAACTGTAAAAACACCTGTGTTTGTGGCGTTGATCACGGATCTGAAAAAATTTTTAGTCGGAAACATTTGTTTCCGAGATATCCATCATTAAAGTGGGCATTTGAACTAACCTCATTTTCACTTTATTCCCCCTTCTTTTGGCATACAATTCTTGATTTTAAGTTAAAGTGGTACACAATATTTGATTTTCACCTTTTAAAACCTCATTCTTCTACGTATTTTACACTTTTTTGAATTAAATTGCATAGCTTCGCTTTCAATCGTTTTTAATCGTAGCAGAATATGGTGAAGGCGGTGGAGCAGTGAATGCACGGTTGCAACGTTTTTAAAGGGACCCTTCCCAATTTATTTGATAAAAGGTGTAAAAAACATAGAAAAACGGGGTTTTAAAAGGTGAAAATCAAAAATTGTGGGCCACTTTAGCTTTAAATCAAGAATTGTGTGCAAAAAGAAGGGGGAATAATGGTGAAAATAAGGTTAGTTTAAATGCCAACTTTGATGATGATTATCTCGGAAACCAAACATTTCGTACTAAAAATTCTTTCAGATTCGTGATCAGCGCCCCAAAAAACCCAACATACCAAATTTGGTTAAAATCGGAGTTGCGGACACTTTCTGTACAATTCCGTAGTTTTTTTGTACATTTGTTTCAGAGGGAATAATCTTTTGTACTCTTTTCTCGTGTAAACCAGCTGTCGTCTGTCGGCTATTAATTTTGATGAAAGAAAAGCGAAAAGTAACAAAAACTTTATTTAAAAACGCAGTAAAATTTGTTTTAATAGTGTTTTGCAATAAAAATACCGTTTTGTGTATTTTAAGTCAATTCTTTGTGCGCATACGTGTCGCGTCGCAGTGTTTAAAAAGTTTGTAAAGTAATTAACCACCTAAAAAGTGTACTTAATTTGTGGAAAAAGTAATCTTTACATTCATTATACGCTGGAACAACCTAGTAGCGTAATAAAGGATAATTTGTGTAATCATGTAAGTTTTTCGTTTGATCGAATTGAAACAGCAAAACCCATAGATAAACTGGTAAAGAACAAAATAAATTTGGCAAACATATGTATTTAAAGGGATTTAAAGAGCTGGTCAGTAGCGGGTTTGCTTTTTAATCGTAAAATTTTGGGGTTCATTATCACTGTTATTTATGGTGGTCCGCCATTTTTAATAATTTTTATTCAATTTATTTTTACACAAGGATTTTGGGGTTTAAATATATTAAAGTATTTCCATAACACCCTGTATATATATATATATATATATATATATATATAGAAAAGGAGGGGTAGTTTCGTGACTGAAACTAGTTAGAAAAGAGGAATTTTAACCAAAGAGGTTAGAGTTAGTAGGTTGCAAAATTCCTCTTATATATATATATATATATATATATATATATATATATATATATATATATATATATATATATATATATATATATATATATATATATATATATATATATATATATATATATATATATATATATATATATATATATATATATATATATATATATATATATCTCTGCTTTCTATGCTATCCACCACGACTCTCTCCCCAGGTGAATAGCATAGAAAACAAGCGTCTACTTATTAGACAAGTTTCATTGTCTAGCGGTAGGATATTAGATCCTGCCGTTGATACCCTACTGAAATCGCATAAAGGGAGTAGAATATTTTATATAATACACCAAGACAGTAGGGAATTTTTTCCTTGTGATTTATAAAATATATAGCCACCCCGCTACAATTGATGCTCGTATTTACTGAATACGATTTGAGTAGGGCATCAACGGCGGGATCTAATATCCTACCGCTAGACAATGAAACTTGTCTAATAAGTAGACGCTTGTTTTCTATGCTATTCACCACGACTCGATACAGCCTCACTGATGAGTTCCTGTAAGGCAGGCGAAACCGGTCTGGGGAGAGAGTCGTGGTGGATAGCATAGAAAAACAGGATGTTACCTTTTAAAAATATAGGGAATTCAATTCAAATTAAGGAGCGGCAGTGTTGCAATTCGGCCAATCAGCTGATAAAAATGGGTATCTAGATTAAAATGTCGTGGGTTTGCGTCTCGACTAGAAGCAAGCACTTTTGGAAACAAGACACATTAAATTTCAGACAAAATATTAGGTATCATAGTCTAAAATGTTACCCATTCTTAAATTGCGGGAAGTCAAACTAAAAATAATACATGAACCTAAATATACCCTTTTAATAATCTGATATTTCACTAAGCGTCCTTTATTACATTATAATATTAATTCATTATTATTATAAAAAGATTTCTTGGCAAAAGAGATTTGCATGTCTTACCATTCGCAGATAACCGTTGTACTGCCGTTACATGAATAACCCGCCTGTTTTCCCTAGCATAGGTCGCCTAGCTAAATTAAATACATATTTTTTAATGAAACATTTTTTTGCAAATTTTTGTGTCTCTTTGGGAGTTAAAAATTAGTAGAGATGTATTAAGCAAAATCTGCCAAAGCTCTCTTGTGCTAATTTATAAGGCACCACATAACATTCCCGCGACAAAACGTGATTACAATTGCCGCGCTAGCATTTTAAAACGTCGACTAATTTACATAAAAATATAGTTATTTATTATTCCGACCGCAAAACGTTAATTTCTTCATGTAATCTGTCAGCCAGTGCAATTTTTATTCGCGGCACGTTTACAACTTGGAAAAATTCGTAATTGTTAGCAAGTCGTCGCCGAATACTGATGAATGTCTCAAGTTGTCGCGAAAATTGGTTTTCCAAATTCCCTAGTCGGCAGCTTTTTTCGAAAAACCTTCGCGAATCAATTTTAACATGCACGGACAGAAAAACAGATTACGGTGGATAATATTTCCTTTTTTAAAAGTGTGAGTTTAAATACTAAACAAGATTATTGTGAAAAAGGGATGTTTTCGGGGCGTTCAACTCTGCCAGTTTAGCGTTTTAGGTCAGTCGGAATAAGGCTGAATGAAATGAAATATTGGACTGGCAAACAAAACTAGTAAAATTATAATACTTGAAATTACTTAATAATGTTGCGACTTGGCATGTAAATTAAAGCTGTTAAAGATTTATTATAATATTGCGCCTCAAAGGTAAAAAAGTATTTGTCCTTTGTCCTGGCAACTTAAATCTTATTGTATATATATATAAACGGTTAAGGTCAGTCTAGAGCTGATTTTTTAATATTTTATCTATGTAATTTTTGAATTTAGGTCGGTTACATTTGCATAGAAAATATTTTTTGACCCTAGCTTGTACATGGGTTGTAAAAAAGGATATTCCGTTTAAGATTAAAATAAGCTCAAACTACATGCAAAATTGTGTATGTGTTTTTCAATTACCGATGATAAGGTATCGAATTTAAAAAACCCTTCATTTCCCTTGATGGCAAATACAATTATTGGAGTAAACTTTGAGGTAGTTAAATACTGAAGTACTTTATAGTAGATTCAATTAAAAATGGCCACATTTTAAATGGCTTGATTGAATTCCGGTCATAGGGAATCAGAAACAAAATCCTGGGGAATGTTTGTTTTTGAGAAGTTAAATTGCACTCGATGTAAAAGTTAGTGATCAGGGGAATAGAGTTCGGTTTATTCGGTTTACGAGCTTATGTTTAAGATAAATGAATAAACAGAATTGGGCACCGAGGAAAGGTGTGTAAAATATTTTTTTGCCTTTTTAGTACGATTTCTAGTTTATTATAATATTCGTGGTTGTCTAATAAAAACACTTAAAAAATTTTAACTCTTTAACATGTGTATTCATGATATTACATCTTTATTAACTATAAGATATGTATTTGGTAATTTAGACAATATAGTTGTTTTAATAGAAAATACTACTGGAATTTTTAATTAATGTGTACTAAACAAATTATAAAGGAAAATAGTACTTATTAATAACCAAATAATAAAAAAACAGGAGATACAATTTTGCTAATATTTCGTTTCATTGTTAATTTTTTTAAATTAAAATTAAATCAAATAATTCAACAATTTAATTATGGAATATCGGATACTTTAAACTGAGAAACTAATTTCGACTGTATAAAAGAAAATACTAATGGATTTTTATTTAAACTAACGCAGATTATTCGATATTTAGAATCTGGGTGAATTCGTGAGCACTCACAGGTTAGAGTTACCCATTGTTAATTCCCATATATGGGTATTTGTAAGCATATATTTCCGTAAACGGAGAATTGACTGTTTTGCAAATTGGAGCCACAATGCACGCACTATACGCTCCCTAGAAATGATCTCATTTGGACCAGCAGATATAATATATATTTCAACTGGCATAATAACATAGCATATACATAGAATACCTAATAACGGCCTATTTATGGAAGGAAGACTTATGAGTACGAAGCGGTGTATTAATTGTTTTTGAAAGAAATTGCATGTTTAAAATTGAGGTTGACCCTAATTTAATAACATATTAACACACAATAATATTTATTTAATTAAATTTTAATTTGGGGTCGTGCAGAGCCGTACGCAGGAAGGGGCAATTGCCTTCTCCCCCAGGAGTCAAACAACTACCTTTTTGAAGAGTTGTTCTATAGAGGTGGGGCCTATGTAAAGCTTTTTTTTTTTGTTGCAAACATGTCTTTAGTGCTTTGTGTTAGTGGAGTATTTTTTTTCATATGTGTGTGGCTATTGCCCTCACCCCCATAATCGTGTTTTGCGTACGGCCCTGAGGTGGTGGAAGTTTACTGCACCGTTCAAAACACAAAATTGTACACTCTTTCTAAATAACCTTTATAATTAAAAATCAATTTCTTTATGCATAAAAAGCCCGTATACATACAGTGTTTCTACGTAAGTTGGCGTCGTATGGGAAACTTATGTATTATTAATTTTACGAAAAGAAGTTATTCTTTATAAAAAGTTCTGCATGGTCCAAAAATTCAAATGCAACCTTCAGATATCAAATTGTATTAGCCATCCACGGGGTTTGGCCAAAAATGTAATTTTTGTTTAAGAGTAAAGAGCCTGTTTTTTGCTAGTATTGAAAATAATTATAAAGAAATTATGTTTAAAATTAAAAAATACTTCAATATTATGAAATTTTGTTCATTTAGAAAAAAAAATTCTGCTAAAATAGAGAATATTTTTAGTTTGTACATTAGTGCATTGTACTTTCTTCTTGTTTTAATAACACTAAATTTGTTTAGTTTATTTAAAATTTTCCTATGCAATTTATAATCTAATGTATGAACCTAAATTTTCACCATTATCACAGAAAAAGAAATTTAACATTTTTTTTTTTTTGGAAATATACAAGAATGAATATTTAAAAGTAATTTTTAATTCCAAACATCTTTTCCTTTTAACAATTTTAGATATTAGCAAAAATACAGGTACTTTACTCTTTGGCAAAAATTACATTTTTGGCCAACCTCGTAATGACTAATACAATTTGATATCTGATGATTGATTGATTATTAGGATCATGCAGAACTTTTTATAAAGAATTTTTTTTTTTGTAAAATTATTAATAAAAAAGTTTCCCATATGACGCCAACTTGGGGACACACACTATATTGTTTTCTTCGGTCGGAAGATTTGAAACCGAGCTCAAAACTAAGGGCCCTATCATGAGTTCCTGAAAACCCTGTATATTTAACGTTTTAAATTTATGTATTTACATTTTTTTAGTATCTGGTTTAACTAGAAGTAACAAAAACTAAAAAATGTTTTTGGTAAAATGTAGGAATAGTAAAAATAAGGGATTACATCGAGTAAAATCCAAGTTTAAAAACTTCTAGTTCCGTATTTAGTATTATCCCCAAGTTCCAAAATAAACAAACTTCATTGTGGCAGGGCAACAATGCGCCAGTAGACTGGCAAACTTCTTGGCCGCTTTAATGTCAACTGTCAGGCCTATTCAGCCATTCAGGCAGTTATTTCGGTCTCCTGAATGTAGATACAGAATGTAAAGCCACAATAAGCAGCTTTGTGAGCAGCTATGTTCACTGGGAATTTTGCCTCAATTCGCGTTGGTTGTTTTCTTAAATTAGGACGAGATTTAGCGAAATTACTTTATTTTATAATGACCCCATTATTTCAAAGGGTAATTTTGTTAATATAGTGTATTACCTTGTTTTTGTAGGGGAGCTCAAGAGGGGATTTCGTAAGTTACTACGGAGAATACCTTGTACCCGATTAAATACCTCCACCCAATATGAGCCCCGTATACAGGGGCGAAAAAAACAAAAATATATCCATTAGAAATTATTGTGCGCGTTAGATTAAGATGGGGTAAGTTAATTATATGCTAAACAGTGTATATTCCACTAATCTGACAATCGGAGAGTGACGTAAAAAAGCGAAGGGCTACAAAATTGTAATAAAAACGTCATTTTGACATTCTCGAGCGTGGTTATTTTTTTTATTTTGAAAAAAATAATTCAAGGATAACGAAAAATATATAATTTAATACGATTCAAATAATTTTTACAAACAAAAAAAAAAATATATTTTTTAAATTTTTAAAAGTCTATAGCCGCTTAATGCACCGATGAAAAGGTATACATTATATAACATTTTTTTTCTTCTTATAATCAGTTTTGCAACGCAATAGGTCTCTATTACGCTAGAGTAACTGCAAATTTAGCATCTTGGGCTCCCCTACTATTTGAGAAATAGGCAATTAATAATTCTGGATAAAGTAGCAGTTCCTTAAAAAAAAAACAAATTTTGACAAACATTTTGAAATTAGCTCTTTTAAACTTTTGACACCCTGTATTTTCAAAATTATCCACTTTTGGACAAAGATTAGTTGACTTAGATCGTCATCAGGATCGCCTCAGGAATTTCTGACAGCATTAATTTCGCACCTTTTAGAGATAAACTTTATATTTTTTAAGTCAATTTTATATGATTTATTTTTTGTTAAAACGATAATTTGAAAAGAAAAAAATAATTGGGACAAATTTAAGAGCATTTCATATTTCTGTTCTCATACATTATTTCCATTTTCGTAATGATCTCGAAACATACTTTTATACAAAAGCTTTCACACAGACATCTTTTAAAGTAAATGGCCTGGAAGTAACGACAAGACTAATGCTGCAAACTTCAAACAACCAAATTTCCCCGATATTTACGGTACCGAAAGATATATTTAGCTTCTGTTTAAGACGCTTGAACTTATTTTTATTTAAAAAGCTTTTGTAAGAACGTGTTATAGCCGTTTCCAAGGGTTTTTTCTGTTGGTAACGACCTGAGGCACTATTTTTGGTCATTCGCATCTTTCAGAACCGCTCGCATCTTATGATAAATCAATAACAAATGCGAGCGATCCTGAAAGATGCAGATGACCAAGAACAACGCCCCTCACCTACAAGGTAAAAAGTTAAACTCTTGTATTTGATAAATTTAATAATATTAGAAAATTAATGTCTGAGAGGGTTGACGCTGTTTCAACTTTTTGTGTTAAATTTTTTCGAAAAAGATAGGCAATATCCTAAAAAATATTTTTCTTGGGTTTGCTGGCTGTATGTAAACCTAAATTTTTTAAAAAGGTAAATTGTGATTTTTAATTTTAGAACAAATTAATCCAAGTCCGTGGTCCATAATAATATTATGGAATAGGAATATTAGGTTTTACGTCTTACTTAAACTTTCTATACATTTTTAGATACATAAAATATGTGACGTTAACTCCTAACAATTTTCAAATATTTTAGCCGTTCATTAAATATCCCTTTATAAAAAATAAACTGTAATGAGCCAACTTATTGAGTACATTTACTTTTAAAAAGTTAACAAAGCATATCGCAACCTTTCTTACCCGTACAAAACTTCTCGTTTCAAAACGAAAAGGGCTCGTTTACGAGCTCAGAGGTAATAAGAGACTCGCTTAAGGGGAAAAGGCTAATTTAAACCGAATTAACCGGTAATCGGCTAAAATTAATTTTAAACAACGCTGAGATAAGATCAACAATTTCGTGGGAGACAGCCGTAATGGCGGAGTAATCGACTAGTAATAATAACTATTATGATAATTTTAACCAGTCCAATTAGCGATGATTTTTATGGAATTCGGGACTACTTATGTATTGAGATCCACTTAAAAACCAAACTTAAGTCGTGTCGAATTATAACGTTTCTATTTAGGGAAACATTTAAATTATACAGGGTGTTTTAAAACAATGATGCCAAACTGGTATGGTAGATTATTATCATTAAAATAAGAAAAACCGCTATTTTTTGTTCTCAAGATTACAGGGTGTTAAATTATTCAAATAAGTAAAACATTTCGAAAACAATTATTTTAGTAAAATTTTTTATACTAGATTTAAACGTTATTTAAATAAGAATTTATTGTCCCTGTTATATTATTGCCATTAAAAAGTTATAACACCTTATTTTTAAAATAAAAAGTCCCTGCAGTATCTTTTATGGTCTAGAAATATGCAATAAAGTGTTTTTTTTCTCTTAAAACTAAAGAAAATACAAAAAAATTATGAACATAAAAGCTAAGGAGTGTTTTATTGGCTAAATCTTGGGAAAGTACAAAAATTTTACAGTCAGTGACGTACAGTTCTTTTGTTAGAAATATTCGTTCAATTGCCGCTCGAGATGCGACTGTACTGATTAAATGTAATAACGTTAGTTATAAATTAACCACTTAATGTCATAAAAATAACATTGCCAAACTAAAAGAAAACTGAGTAAAGGATATAATTTAAGATAATTACAAAAATATGTTTTTTACAAGTTTAACACCCTGTGTCTAAAGAACGAGTAATTTTAAAACCCATGTTTATTCGACTTTTTTCCCATTTTCATGAAAGGATTCTATCGTTGCCGTTTGGTACCACTGTTTAAAACATCCCGTAGAGGAAAGTGACCAAATAAGGAATACCATTTTGTTTTTCACACATAATTTGCATAAACATTATAAATAAAAAACTCTTTTTAGTAATTATTAACAATCATATATTTGACCTTTATCTTGTGAAAAAATTAGTCACATTGATCAATTTTAATAAGGATTAAAAAAACTAAATAATGTTAAAGGTAGCCAAATATGGAAATGGTACCTAAATATGGAATAGGTACCTAAATATGGAATACTATAAACACCAATAAAAGTTAAACTTATTTTACAAGAAACTCTTTGGACACTTTGGTATAACATAGAAAGCAACAAAAATAATTTTAAAAAGTCACAAGTCCAGGCGTCAGACTCTGGTTCCAGCGCAATTATTGTGCCCAGAGCCCACTCTAACGCTGTGGGTGTCTTAAGCGAGGTTGACATGGAAGTTAAATACGAGGGGGAAGGAATTACCTCCACGGGCAGCAGATTCCACCATCTAGATATACTAGGGATAAAAGAACGAACAAAGTGGGCAGTTCGGGGCCTGCCCATTTGGACCTTATAGGGATGCATACGTGCGGCACCACGAGTTTCTTTATTGGACACCGCCGTAAGTGGAGGAACTATACTGGAAAATTTCTTGGAGCAGAAACCATAGAAGTTCCTATAAAAAGCGATAAATCCCCCACAGGCCGACAATAAGCAAGAGAAAGAAGCCTCTTTATAAGCGAAGATTTATTTATGAGGCAAACAGCCCTCCTTAACTTAAATCTTGTCTTCTAATTCTTTTTTTGCTCTATTAGAAGCTTTTTAAATGAACAAAAAACCCAATTATGGAATAGTCCATATTTGGGTACTATGATCTGTCCATATTTGGATTTTCCGACGACTTTAAACTAATTTTTTTATTTCAGAAAGTAATAAAATCGAATACAGTTAAAACCTGCAACAGAATATCTGAACTATCTCTAAACGTTATAAAAACAGCATTTCATGCAAAAAAAAAACGTATTTTTAAAATACCTAAAAAAGTTATCAGATAGCGATAAAACAAAACGTTACTACAGCGACAAAAGGGCTTGCTATACTGGCATGTTACTTCTTCTACTCCCGTATGGGCGTAACAAAAAAAGGGGAAAAACCCATTTAAATTGCGTGTGTGAGTTTAAGAGAAATGCCGGTATTCCATATTAGGGATACTATTCCATATTTGGTCACTTTTCTCTATATTATAAAAAAAGTATTTAAAAAGCCAGGTAGATTATCTTTTAGTATTAATTGTATATTCGTGAGTTTTATAGATGTCACTCTTGTTAGTCTGAGAAAAGATGACCAAGTTTATAGAATATTTAAAGAAATTAAAAACACTTACAAAAAAATGTGCAAGAAAAAATGTTCCTATGGTCTTAAAAATAAAAGTTTTTTTCTAAATCTTTAAATAATTAAAAAAAAAATACCAAATTATTATCAAAATATCTTACATAGCAATTAAAACCGGTAATTTAAAGAACCCACAAAAACTAATTCTTCTAGCAGAAACGATAATATTATTAGACATTGACGGTTAAACTATTAAACTGCCCGCCGCAGGACAAACAAGTGATAATCAAAGAGAAACGAAAAATAACAAAATAGAATGTCAAATATTAAGAGCACGATTTTTATGGTTGAAAATCACCGCCGCGCCATTCACCGACTTTGTCTCGAATTAAAATAAGAGTAGAAAGCTAAACTATTATGGATATTCAAAAGAAATTAAAGTATTAATTGATTTCTCTGAATATATTTAAAATACCGATGCAAATTCCTTCAAAATTTTAAAAAAGTTTCAATCCCGACTTATTTTAAAATATAAAATGACATTCAGTCAATGTAACAATGATAAGGACGTTTATCTTGGACCTTGAAAATAAAAACAGATTATTTATTATTCTGATAGCGTGCACCGGACAATTACAACTAAATACATGGTTCTAAATAGTACGTGATCCGAATAGGAGGCGATCTTTACCCATCTGTTTATCGTATTAGAAGTGTTTTATATTATAGATAGTATTTACAAAAGGTATCGCCATAGTTACCTAAAAAAATTAACTTCAGAAAATAACCTTAAAATTTTTGACACACCTTGTATAATGGCAACCCCTATATTTTTAAATACGTACGCATGCCAGTTATTAAAATATATATATATATATATATATATATATATATATATATATATATATATATATATATATATATATATATATATATATATATATATATATTTTTAAATAATACAGAATATATCAAAAAAAAATTAACACAGCTTTTTTATAAAATCAAAGAAACAAAATATACTTATATATTCATACTGTCATGTACAATAAGAAAATAAAAACTGACATTATACAGGGTCACTTAAAAATTTTAAAACCTTCATTTTTCTAATTGGTCATAGCCTTGATCAATTTTTTAGGCAACCCCATGGCAGTACCTTTGTTTAAATACTACTATAATATAAAACAGTTTTTATTCGGTAAACAGATGGGCGAAAGCCGCTTCCTATTCGGATCTTAGACTAAAAGGATCGTAGACAACCAAATCGTATTCAAAACCATTCACAAATTACATTTAACGAGAAGACGGTATTTGACTTCTCTACGGGTTAGAGTAGGGGTTTTACACAGGTTACGTATTTGTGTATTTTGGTTTTTTAGTCAGGGTGTTTAGACGCGTATTTATTAAACAAATATTAAAAACAGTTTTTACAAACTTTATAATTTAAGGATATTTCCAAAAAATCACGTTTTTTAGGATTTTTCGAATACACATACTTGTAAGTGTCCTTCATACATGGGAATTTTTTTAATAAGCCTTGCAGGACTAAAGTTTGAGATATAAGCTTTTAAAATTTGCATATTTAACATGTAAGTCCTATCCTGACGGACGTTTTAGGGCACGTTTAATTAAATATCATTTTAACTTTTCTTAGAATTTCTACCAAAAACTAAGAATTAATAATTTAGGATATAACAAAGGTTAAAAAAAATACATATGAGCGGTATACGAGGGTATCTCAAAAAATTGAAATTTTGCTCAAGAGGAAAGTACTTTTATTTTTTTACAATATCAAAAATTTTTATATAAAAAAAAAATAAATTAAAAGTAGCGTTTAAATATGCAAACTTTTTTATTTTAGCTATTTTCATAAAAGATAAAAATGAAGAACCGAAATAACAGTTTCTTTTTACTGTTCTCGAAAATTTTTGAGGTTAGGGTGAAACTAAATATTACATATATTGTAGTTTTTTTAATGTCGACAACTTTTACATTTAACTTTTTTACTAGGAGTTACTATTTAGCTTGAAATGGCAAAAACAACATTTTTACCGAGATTTTTACCCTTAAAACCACCCCCCTTTCACCCCCTAACGCATTATTTTACTGGAGGTGTTTTTCTTACATAGTTAGAATGCACTTAACAAAACTATACCATTAGTTTGCTGCAAGGCAATTTTTTTTGCAATCAGGTATTCCGTCTGGACTAATATTAATTTTATCATTTATTTTACTTTTTCGAACAATTCTGCCATTCTTTTGTTCCAAAGTCATTATTGTAAATTATTTAAAATATATAACTAGTATACATTTTTCAGGTTATATAATATATATAACCTCAAAAACTTTTCAAAACAAATATATTCTTTACAGTAGGAGAGAAAAAAAATTATAACTAACTTAGAGATGTGTCGAAGCCTCTAGAGACATTAGACTAAACCACATTTTTTTTTAAATATCGAAAACATTATTCAAGGTGCCACAAAAAAATATCGTGACATTTGAGCCCTTAATATTAATATTAAGAGGTCTATCTTCGCGACTAAAAGTTTTTGTAAACATCTTTTCTTTATGCAAAGTGTTGATCTGGAAAATTTTAAAAACACATTTTTTTAAATTGAATTTCCCACAAAAACGTTCTTTTGGTAAATTCTCGTCAAATAAGCCGTTTCCATGTAATCGGGCTTATAACACTTTTTTCAATTTTGTTTCTTGGGTGTGGATTTTGGTACTACTACAAATATCAATTTTTAAATAAAGCGAATAAACATTTCTAAAGGAAATTGCATGCGCTACAAAAATGGTCGCTAAAATTTTTTGAATAAATTTACTCCTTCAAAAGTTATTCGACGTTGTAATTACCCTATTTTGGAATTCAACTTTAACGTCGAATAACTTTTGAAGCAATGAATTTATTGAAATATAAAAGACCTCTTAACATTAATATAAAGGGACTAAACCTTTACGATCTTTTTCTTGTCAGTTTAGCAATATTTTTGATACATTAAAAAAAAAATATTTTTTTACCCAGTCTAATAGATATGATACCTGGATCTGTTAAGTACAAGGAGTTAGCAATATTGTAAGTTATTTACCTGATTACATTATTTTGTATTCTCCAGTGTATTTGCTCCACCAAACTTACCTAAAAAAGAAAAATTTTGTTAACAATGATACTGTGAAACTGTGTTTATTATTGGCGTAGTAAACGTTATGTAACGACCTACTTTTAATAACGCTAATTTTAAGGGTGTTGCTGTAAGCTTTTATTTCTGTGCAGAAGTCCTAATACATATCTTACCCCTTAAATTTTCCTAGCAAAAATCTAAAAAAAAAATTTAAATCCTGTTTTGCTTCAATTTTGCAACAAAAATGTTTCGCAAACCTCAGAGGTCATTTTGAAAGAAAATTAGTATTTATAAAAAAGATTTTTAACATAATATTGTCAAAAATCCACAAATTATAAGATTATTTAGATTTTTACAATAATAACAAATTACCACATTCTTTTTAAAGCAAGCACAAACTAATTATTACTTTCCTTTTTTTATATTTAGGCGTTCAAAAACCGTAATCAATCCTAAACATAAAGGAGGCGTCTATAACTTACTAAGGCATTTAGGGGGGATGTGGGGAGGGGGTCGACTTGAACCTCACCTAATCTCACCGTGGGGGCAGGGAGAGTCTGTGTAAATATCACATAATTTTTCTTTCGCTAGAAACAAGAAAAAGTTAACGGGGCACGTCCTTCCAGGAAAAATAATCATCCTCTGATGCAGTGTCTCTTTTGGGGTCCAGAGTCTTTCTCTATTTTTTTGTCCACAAAATTATTTTGACGACAAATCAATTTCGGTTTAAGAAATGTCGCCATTTTAAATTCCTATAAATCGCACTTCAGATTGGGAGATGGGCAGGGGGTAAAAGTCACCAAATCTCACCAGGGAGAGGGGGGTCCAAAATGGAAAACACGCCTCACGTAATTTATAAGCACCCCCAAAGTCATTTTAATCAATTTATTTCTTATTTAAAGTACAATACTTTGGTCAAACCTAATGGTAGGGGAGCCCAAGAAGAGATTTCGGGATTTATTACAGCGCGGCCAATTAATATACCGGAGAGTACCTTGTACACGGTCAAGTACCTCCACCAAATATGAGCTCCTTGAACAGGGCCGATCATAAAAAACAAAAATATATCCATCAGAAATTGTCGAGCGCGATTGAGATAGGGCGAGTTAATTACATGCTAAACAGTGTATCTAGAGGGCTAAAAAATAATTTTGATAGTTTCAAGCGTGGCGTTTTTTTTTTATTTTAAAGAAAATAATTAAAGAATCACGAAAAATATATAATCCGATATGATCCAAACGACTTTCACAAGCCGAAAAATAAGAATTTTTTTTTACATAATATTTAAAAATGTATACATTATATAACATTTTTCTTCTTATCATTTAGGCTTTTCAACCTAATAGGTCTCCATGACGCTTGAGTAAATCCTCATCTAGCATCGTGGGCTTTCCTACTATAAATAAAACAGAAAAAATGTGGCCTGGGGTTCAATTTCTATTACATTTCTCACTTTTGATGTTCTAAACTGATTGAAAACAAATAGCTAAAGTCACAGTGATAACAATAACGACGTAATTTACGGATAAGTTTTCAGACATTGCCGTAATAAGCAAACTGGTGTGACAAAGTAACATCATCAACGACAGATATTCGTCTCACTGGATGCGAACCGGTCGTTTCAAAGAACATTATACGAATAA
This sequence comes from Listronotus bonariensis, assembly GCA_014170235.1. NCBI lineage: Eukaryota > Metazoa > Arthropoda > Insecta > Coleoptera > Curculionidae > Listronotus > Listronotus bonariensis. The sequence goes on along the minus strand of JACEGR010000436.1, from coordinate 46,166 downwards.
AAAATCGTCCCTTTTCCTATGTTCCGGTTTTCTTTGGCCTTTTTTTAAATTATGCTTTCTAGTCCATTCGTCTTTTTGGTTTTCTAGAGAGATGGACTGATGAGCTGATAAAAAATCTTTTATTTTGTCCAAAAGTTGGGTTTGTTAAGCCGTTAAAAGAATTATGGGCCGAAAAGTTGGAGCTTTGTTGATGAAATGCTGGAAATTTGTTATATTTTTAATTCTGCAAGAAGACCGTTTATCAAAAAAGTTCTTACGTTATTAACAGCAAAAATCTGAAGTTTAGAATTAAAATTTGTACCTTATTTTGTTGCTACTGCTTTGGTCAAGATGTAAAAATATTTTTTTATCTATAGTCTCTTTTAATTTTTTTTTAAGTATATGCAGAATTATTCACGGTGAGTGTCTCATTAGAAAATCTTGGAAACTACTAAAGCTCCATCATTTAAGTTTTGGCGCTAAATTCATTTTTTTTTTTTTTAATGGAAACCCCGAAATTTTGTATTTTTATCTTATTTCATATAAAAGTAAGGATGTGTTTGTGCAAAGTTGTCTACTACTAGAAGTTTAAGTTTTAGAGATATTTCAAATCAAATATTTATATTATTTGATCAGACTTAAATTCAAGTTATTAATGTATTCTTGGTTGGCTATGATGGCGTTGAATGGCAGATACAGAAAACATTTATTAAGTATTGATTGCGTTTTACGCCATTAACTAAGAATACATTAATAACTTAAATTTAAATCTGCTGCTTATTAGCCAAATAAAAATGTTTGATTAAAATTACATCGAAAACTAAAACTTTTAGGAATAAGGAAAATTCTTACAAACTTTTATTTTTATTGCTAACTAAGATAAAAAATAAAATTTGGGTATTAACATTTAAAAAATTACTTTTAGTAGTTTTCTCAGTTTAATTTTTAAACTTATTTTTAACACCCTTTATTATCATTTTTTAAATTATCGTAAAAACTTTGTTAAATTTTAACCTGTTAAATAAGAATTTTATACCAAATTAAATAATAAGGATTTTTTATAGAAAAAAATAATATTCCCCTCGTGTAAAATTTGTTAGTTTTCACATTTGTAATATACTATTTTAAATTTCAGTTTAGTTTAAACAAAATTCCATCACCTAAAATTTTATTTGGCGTATGGTTTTTAAGTAAATAAATTCAAACCATTTCTCAGCATGCTTATATCAGCTTATACCTAATTATAAAAATCAATATAAACATTTTTTTATTAAAGTTTATTATTTTTACATTTCTTAACAGTTTTTTAAAAAAGATCTAAACTAGTATAAAGTTTGTTTTTGTAGTAAAATAGGTTTTTTATTCAAGGGCGCTTTTTATTTTTCAATTTAATATAAATTTAAGCAACCATTTTACATATAGTCTAAGATCCCGCTGCAGGATTGGTGTGCTCATCGACTTTTTGTTTAAAACCAAATTTTTATGTCTATTTATAGTTAAGAGAATATATATTTACTAGGGTGCCTATCAAAATTTGGCCGCTATTATTTTTTTAAAAATTATTTTTAATTGATTTTTGGTAAAAATTTCGTTTATTTATTTTTAAATAAAATAACGTCTACATAACGGTAATTAATATCAAGATTCTAAAAATCACGGTTGCCGTTGCGCACCTGGCCGCACCTCTTTGCAGCCAGGTGTAAACAGGTATGATTTCGATAAATTTATACGTTTATAACCTATTTTTATTAATTATATGTCAAATTAAAGCTAATTTTTTCTAATAATTATCATATAAAGTTGCTTAATTAAATCTGGTCGCAAATAAGGGTTACTGGCTGTTAAAGATAATAAATATTTAAGGTAGAGTGAAGAGAGTTAGCGCGTAACATCATTTGTCAGACGAGGACAGCGATTGCCGGCTGTGCGACGCTTTAAGCCATTGCGCATGCCTCGAATGTTAGTGTTCTCAACTGAACAGATGCGGCATTTTTATTCTAACATAAAAACCACGCTGTTTTGGAGTTCGTAATAAACAACGTTTTATATTTACATTGTTATTTTATTTGTGCATCTAAAAATTATTATATTAATTAACGTAAAATAGAATTGATAAAGATGAAGTCGTGTTTTTGTGTAACGAAAAAGCAATGTACTTAGTGCGTCGCACAGCCGGCAATCGCTGTCCTCGTCTGACAAATGATGTTACGCGCTAACTCTCTTCACTCTACCTTAAATATTTATTATCTTTAACAGCCAGTAACCCTTATTTGCGGCCAGATTTAATTAAGCAACTTTATATGATAATTAATAGAAAAAATTAGCTTTAATTTGACATATAATTAATAAAAATAGGTTATAAACGTATAAATTTATCGAAATCATACCTGTTTACACCTGGCTGCAAAGAGGTGCGGCCAGGTGCGCAACGGCAACCGTGATTTTTAGAATCTTGATATTAATTACCGTTATGTAGACGTTATTTTATTTAAAAATAAATAAACGAAATTTTTACCAAAAATCAATTAAAAATAATTTTTAAAAAATAATGGCGGCCAAATTTTGATAGGCACCCTAGTAAATATATATTCTCTTAACTATAAATAGACATAAAAATTTGGTTTTAAACAAAAAGTCGATGAGCACACCAATCCTGCAGCGGGATCTTAGACTAATATACTTTCATATCTCGAGCCGTTTTTGTTTGCAAAAATATTCTTCAAGTTGCCGGTTTTCATTTTAATAATTAAATGCAATAAAATTCCAAAAACGGTATTTTGCTTGGGGTTGCAACATTTTATGAACCAGCTTAAAAGTTATAAAAGGCAGAAACCTCCATACATTCTACATGTTCATAAGATTTTTACTGCTTACATTATGAATACATATTCGAGCATAAAAATCTATGGGAAGGCAAATGAAAGTAAAGATTTTTATAGGATTTGGTACGCGATTTGAAAAACTAAAAAATGTTTCAAACAAAAACCAAAATTACGATATAACAATATTTACAGATTTATTTTTATTAACTTACAGGGTGTCCAAGAAGATGTGTGAACCCTCTTAGGTATGACAAAAACACGTCCCCTTTGTAGATGCAGGCTTCAAAAAGCTTCATTGATATTAAGTTTTTTAGACACATTTATTGATTTACCAGGTATATTCCGATTTTATTTCAATGAAATGTAAAACCAAGTAAATTTTTCAAATTACTATCAACAAATAACGTGTTTCTAATTACTTAAGACGGGGACCTAATCAACCCTTTATTACGCAATGTATTATAAGAACTCTAACGTTTTGGAAACACCCAGTAAAGAAATAGAAGAAATATGTATTATCGCAGAAAACATTTTTGATTTATAAGATTAATTTGTTATTGTTGAATTGTCGATTACAATACCTTTATAACCGTAAACTTAAAGGACCAACCTTTAATGTAAATTAAAATGAAAGGCGATACACTTATAGGTCAGCCAACAGAGCATTGTAATACCTGTATCTAATTAACTTTATGTTGTTTCGTTTTTAATGGTTCTTGCAGAGAGAACCGTGCTTAACAAGATGCCAATAAATAATCTGTCTAAAATTATGCCAATTGTCTACTGCTAGAAAGGCATTTTATTTGCTAAAAATATATGTTTATTCTGCAACTATCATTTTGTGTTTCTGGATATACAAAGGAAGTCATCTAATTGGTACACTAAACTTGCGTGTATCAAGTAATTAAAAGCCTTTTGAACTTAAGGCCAAACTTACGTCTTGTCCCTTGGTGGTCTCATCATAATAATACACCTACCTATACATCAATATTACAAAACTAGAAATTTCTAGCAGCTTCAGGTTTTAAATTGAAATGTCATCCCCCGTAAAGCCCAGATCTAGCACTTTGAGACTTTATTATTTCTCTACATAAATACGTTTTCCATTAAAATGCAATAGGTATGTATTCCTACTTAAAAATATAAGGACACAATTTTAGTAGTTTGTTTCATGTAACAGTTGTAAAAACAGTGCGTTAGTATTTAGGCTTTTAGCCTTCTTGGTTTGTCCAAAGATAAAAAAAAACAAAAACTAAAGGTCTTGGCTCTTGCACAAATATTTCCTGAAATAAAATGTTTCCAACATTATTTTAAGAAAAAAGTCTAAAATATTGTACAGAATAGGACATCAAAAATGTGTGTTTATATTGGCAATAAAAGGTAAAGTTTCTCAAATTATTAAAAAGAATATTGAAGTAAGTTTTATTGCTACAGAGTTAGACAGTTAAGTAGCAATTTAAAACTTTTCAAGACAAATAAAAATAAAAGTCCGATAAAAACAGCAACATTAACTCGTCTTGTGCGGTATTACACGTTTAAAAAACAAATTTATATAATTGATGTAAAAAATTTCACGCTCGCTGATGCAAAAACGCGTGTTATCCACGTTAATTTCAGTTCTCAAGCGCCATTTCCATCTCTAATAATCCAAAATAATGGTTAAATATACGTCAGTGTGCGTGTTGGACTTTTTCTTCATTACGGAAATTATTTTTTCTTATTCGGGTTTACGAGGGAAAGTCGTTTCGACAGTTTGTGTGCGTGTATAACAATTAATAATATAAGAGCTATTTCAATTTTTATATTCTTTCATTTTATATATTATTAAATAAAACTTAGACAGAGAAGTCTGTAATAGTTTTTGAATAAACTGACAACTCGGTAGTGCTACCACGTGCGTTGTTTTTAAATAACTTCTAATGCCTCCCGGCTGAGGTTCAAACCTGGGCCTAGTTTACAAATCAAAGACTATTGCGCTACGCGGGGACGGGAGTAGTTTATTAAAGAAAATAAAAAAACTTTAGTTTTTATATAATTGTTCTTGGGTTTTTTACACGGTAGCTTCCTATTTAAAACCTATTTATTAAAATTAAAATACCAAGGTCCCCCATACTATTAATATTATACAGGGTGGCACAAAAAGCTATATGTGGTTAAAATAGGTTTTGTTAATAAATAACTTGACTTTTCTGTAAAATAAAAATTAAAGAAACACTTCCAACGTTAAACAAGAAAGTCGATAAGTAAAACTTTACTTTTTTACGAGTAATTTAAGATTTGTTAATGCAATTTAGCAGCAGAGTTTGCACGATCTTTTTATATCTGTTTTACGATCGACGAAACGTTTTCCTCAGTAAAATAAATTTTATATTTAAACTTCAGACAAACTTACGGTTTAACTTGAGTAATTTTTGTAGTTTATTTAAAGAAAAGCTTAAAAATAAATTAAACCATAGTTAAAAACCTTTAGAGTAATAAAACACTTGATTATTTGTAAAAACATAATTAATTGACTTCCGACATCAATATTTTTTTAATTTACTTGTATAAAGGGTAGGGTAGATAATCCCAAGCCTTTTTTCCATTCACGGGATTTCGGGATTGAGCATAGACAAGAGTACAAAAAATTCGAAAATATTAAAAAATCTACTTTTATTTTAAACTTTCAAAAACACATTCTTTTCCAAACAAACTAACTTAGATATAGAAAAATCAACTTGATACAAACAATTTATTTTGATACAGACATTTCTACAGTCGTCTTAATTAGGTACCTTAAAAAATAAAAACACAACTGTATTTATGCAACTTCGGCATACACTCACATATCCTCTGATTGATCGCATTAAAATATTTGTAATAATAAATCCTATAAATAATAAAAAATAAATAAACATATTATGCAAGATTTTAATAACTTGCCGGATGCGGAGTGTTTATTGCTTTTACATGACGTATTTCTTCAAGTAAGACCATGTAAAACGGACTAAAATCAGCTGGGAAAAAAATAAATGGCTGACTTTTTACTATTACTGGCATTAACAACTTGATAATTGAATTAAAAACTAATTGCGTTTCGTTTTATGCAATTATTTTAAAAACATTACATATATTAAAATTTATTAAGACTGTAAAGGGACGGATCCCGGGATTGTATCCCCTTATTAAGGGTTTCATGATCATATTTCTAATAAATAAAGGATATTTTATTGAAATTTTTTTTGTCGAACTAGAAAACTTCGTGTGGATAACAATGTATTATTAAGCTCGTATGCAAACTTTTAGCAAAGATGCTAATTAATAAGTTAGAAAAAGCATATATTATAGTTCATACAAGAAAAAGCCAGAGGTGTCATACAAGTAAAAACGGCAACCACCTGTTTTTTTGTTCATTAACGCGTTGTTTATAGGAATAGGAATAATGTGAAAAAAGACAGAACACCACGGGCTGATGACGTTGGTGGCTTTTTCTTGTATGAATTCGACTTTACTTTTAGTTTTATATTAATATTTATGACGTCTCATCAATAATTTAGGTTACCTCAAATAACTTGTAAAAGATTTTCCAAGTAACCATCATTATTTTCGCCAAAAATGGATTTTATAACTTGTCTCAGACAACTCTGCAGTGTTATACTAAGCAGAGTTGACGTAAATTTATCGCAATTCAACAATGGATCTCAAAGATAAAAGTATTTCCTGTTTTACCGATTCCCAACTACGGGATTTCTTCAAGTAAAATGTTAGATTTTATTACTTAAAGAAAATTATTGTCTGCCCGTTCTATGCCAAAATGAATTTTAAAATTTTAGTTCCGCAGAGTGTTGGAATATTTTTAGCAAACAATTCATATAGAGACGGAAGACCATAATATAAGATATTGCCATAAAAATGTTTTGCAAAAATTGTTCAAGCAAATGCTATATGTACTGTAGTAAAATAATAAAAAAACTAAATAAAAGTTGCTATAAATTCTAAATACCCCATCGCCTTTCTTTTACAAAAATTTTAGGGTTACAATTGTGGTTGTACAATAGAAAATACAAGATAGTCCTAAAAATTTTAATATTTTTAAGTGTTTTCTTTCCTAAAAATGACAAACTTAGAGGGGCTAAAGCAAAAAAAAATTGTAGCTCTCAAAAATACAGGGTGTTTTTTAACTACTGTACGAAACTTAAGAGAGTACTTCTAACGTCTTTATAAGAAGAAAAGTTTCTATAAACATATGTCCGGACTTGCTTCCATTCTGAGATACAGGGCGTTAAAGTTTTTAAAAAAATCGATATCTTTTAAATATCTTAGGAACCCTTTAACCGAATTGAATAAAATTTGGGACACATATTTTGTTCAATAAGGCGCTGGTAAAGCTTTACCTAGATTAGTATTATTGGGTCTAGTGGTATCTGAGCGGGCACCACAGCCAACATTATTGTAAAAAAGTACGCCACTGACTTTTACAACAATAATTAACAATTTAACTTTTGAGTTCCTTGTATATTCTGTTTCCACGAAAAATATTAAAGCTACTTTAATTTCTTTTAAAAAGTACCCATGGACACTATGGTATAAAAAGCAAAAATTAAACAACTATTTGCCTAAAAATAAATAAGCAGTTGTATATTTTATCAAAAATATTCATTTTCCCTGTCTACTAAGGTCAAAATTCTTATTCTTGTAATTTTGGATATTATTTTATACTATTTAGGGCTACTTTTTAAAATGACTGAGTGGATTTTTTTAAATTGTAAATTTCTTAATCAGAAAAAATATAGAAAACTTCATAAAAAGTCAGCGGCGTACTTTTTTACAATAATATTGGCTGTGGTGCCCACTGAGAAGCAACTGGACCCAATAATACTAATCTAGGCAAAGCTTTACAAGCGCCTTATTAAATTAAATAAGTGTTCCAAATTTTATTTAAACCAATTAAAGGGTTTCTAAGATATTTAAAATATATCGACATGTTTTGAAAACTTTAACGCCCTGTATTTTAAAATAATGGAAGCAAGTCCAAACATATGTTTATTGGAACTTTTTTCATAAAAAGACATACGAAAGCACCTCCTTAAATTTCGTACAGTAGCTGGGAAACACCCTGTATTTATCGGACCCAAAAAGTTAATTAAACATTTAGTTTAGCCCCGCTACTCACCAGCCAGGTTTGCAATTCCGTATTGGGGTATAACAGGACAAGTATGTGACAAGTCCCAGCTTCCTCAAATACCTACCCAAAAATTGGTGTCAGCTTTTAGACCATTACGCAGGGCGTCCGAGTCACTAAACCTTGAGGGACTGGACCTAGGGGAATGCTACAGTTGGCACATAAGGCCGACCTGGATAAAAAAGTCCTCATTTTCAATCTTTATTCTCTATTTTAAGATTGGTGTTTTTCTTTTTCTCCGTAATATTTTTAAAAAGCAAAAAAGGGTCCCCACTTTCAAATCACAATTCATTCCTATCTACCGCTCTTTATTTCGAAACTACTTTCCGCTACTGAAACGTTGCGCCCTGGGCCTTGCACCACTTGCTAGGCACGGCCCTGCTAACACTCTACTCTAAAGGATATCCCCTATAAATGGGATCTGCATACAACTGCCATCGCTGGCTGAGTGTGCAGAAAATATCTTAAATAAAAAAAGGGCGTCGCAATTGAGTATAGCCGCAGTAGGTCGATTGATTTTTTAATAATAAGTTAACTTATTACACCCAGTACTGATAATATTTAAAAGTTCCTTTGGCTATCAAAAATATACACACAGTAGGCAAGGCAGTTTATTTATTCAACTTCTTTGTTCATTAATTGAACTTTGTTGCTTGTAACAGTTATTACGACTTAACCATGGGAAACTCATGTTTATTGTTTCTAGAACAGGTTGCATGTCCTGTCTCTTTTAAGTGATTATTTTTAAGTTTTTTCACAGGGAATTCGGGTCAGTTACCCCATTGTGTTCCTATAGATTATGTTAAATTTATAGCATTTTTTTTAACAAATAATGGAAATTGTGGTTAATATTTAACAAAGAAAGTAATAATAATAATAATAATAATAATGTTACTAATTAATAAAATTTTAGTTACAGAATTTAACAATTGCTTTAGGAAAATTTACTTGAAAATGTATTAAAAACTTTTTTTTTTTTGAAAATAATTGAACATTTTCTGCTAAAGGGAATAACTTCAAAACGTTTATCAAAAATTTTAAGAAAGCATTTTTTTTGATCAGTCCAATCCACAGCCTACTAAAATTTAAAAAATCTTGTTATTATTGCAGGGTGTTTTCTGATTGCGGTAAGAAAATTTAAGAGCGTATAACATATGTCCTCAAATCTTTTGTTCCCAAAATACAGGGTAAAAATTTTAAAACACTTTTTTGTAAAATTTGTTAGACTAGATATAAACCTTATTTTAGTAAGTATTTGTTTTTGTTGTTACATAATTGCTAATAAGAAATTATAACACTTAATTTTTAAAAGAGTAATACGCCCTTGTATGGTCCAGGATTATTCAGTTTAGCAAATTTTATTATTTTTCTGGAAAACTCAGCAAGCTACGTAAAAATATAAAAACACAAAAGAGTTGTATTATTAGGTGTTTAATTCGAAAAAATATAAAATTTTAAAAAGTCAGTGGCGTACATTTTTTGCCAATAATATTAGCCAGATGCGTCCCACGCCACCACTGCTCCCCCTAATTAAAAATTAGTTTAGGCTGAATAAACTACCTATTTTACCAAAAGCTTTTCGGGACCTATGTTTATATGACCTTTTTTTTCATAAAATTGGCTTAAGAATACACCCTTAAATTTTCTTGTCGCAATTAGGAAACACCCTACAGGGTGGTCCTTAAGTAAGGGTCCAAAATTTAATTACAGAATTGTGACTTTAAAATATTGCGATTTAACCAAACTTACCTTAGTACAAAAGTTATTATTAACTGAGATACAGAGTGTCAAAGTTGAAGAAATATTTTTAATTTTTTTGATAATATTTAATACCTTTTGAATATTGTCATGAAACTTAGTATCTGGGGGTTTCCTGACAAGAGTTATTCATATCCGATGTTAATTTTTAGGTGTTAACTTAAGGACTCTACCTACACTACTTTTAATTTCTTTAAAACGTCCCCACTACCCCTACTCTGTATGTACCATTTAAGTTAACCAGTAAATTCTCCTATGCTTTCTAAACAAAAAAGGTGTACTTTCTAGGAATGGCTTTGAGTCATCGTTTTCAAGATATTGCATTTAAGTGGTTTAGATAATCAAGATATGCATTTAAGTGGTTTAGTACAACCAAAAAATATGTGGATAAATACATTAAAATTATTCGTTTATAATGTGGCAGTTGTAGTTAAGGCCTCGGTTAAGGCTAATAAGCTGTTTTTAAAGACATTTTTGGGTCGCACCAAATTACTGAATGGCGAATATCTAGAAAACGGTTGCTCAGAGCGATTCTTACAAAGTATACCTTTTTGTGTAAAAATGTTGGAACATTCAATATTTTACTCGAATGGTACATACAGGAAGCGGAGAAAAGTTTTAGAGGAATTCAAAGTAGTGCAGGTAGAGTCCTTTAGTTAACCTCTAAAAATTAACATCGGATATGAATAGCTGTCCGAAAACCCCCGATACCGAGTTTCATGACAATATTTAAAACGTATCATATATTATCGAAAAAAATAAAAATATTTTTTAACTTTGACACTCTGTATTTCAGTTAATATTAACTTTTGTACCTAAAGTAAGTTTAGTTAAATCGCAATATTTTAACTTCGCAATTATGTGGTTGAATTTTGGCCCATTACTTAGGGACCACCCTGTATAATTAAAAGTATTTACTTTAGAAACTTGAAGTTTATTAATTGTTCCGTAATGAAATGCAGAGTATAAAAAAAATTAAAAACATTTTAAAAATTCCAGCACTGACTAACCAGAACTAACCCTTCAAAGCATTAATTTACCTGTTTAACTTTTAATAAATTAATTAGACACAGCATTGTAGCTTTGTACCTTAAAAGTTAGTTAAGGTAGCTGTCAGCTTTAAGACTTAAGGTCCATCAAAAGAAATAATGGATGCGAGTTAACGAAGCGCTTTATCTTTGAACTAAGTATCCCTATTACTGACATAAGTATACCTTCAGCACGGGCAACCTTAGAACTTAAACGTAGAGAAAATATGTTGTAGAGGTAATCCAAATTAAGACACAACTCCGAAACAAAGCTCGAAGATTAAATGTGATTATGGCCGACATAAATATTCCATGTAAATTTAAAGGAGTCCCTCTTACGCAGACTGAGATACATGCAACTTACAGCAACCACTCAGCTGCATTATGCATCGAATGAGCAACTCTCGACAGATTAACTTCGTGTAATAGTGCAACTTCATCTGAGTTCAGCTTCATTATGGACATACATTCCAGCCAAATGTGCACTTACTCTAGTTATTCTTGACAGCTCGCACGTGATAATTTATTATTTTATTAGAAGGATAGTTTAGGTTAATTTCTGTAAAGAGTTGACAAACGCTTATATTATGCTTGTGTATAGTTTTGTGTTTTTAAGATAACAACAGGGTATAACTGTTTAGTTTCAAACTAAAAATTTTGGTAAAGGAACTCTTGTTACGTTGAAATTTAATTTTCTTATACTTGATTGAGTTTAAATATGAAAGAAATTCCTACGAGAATTTTATGATTGTTTATGGTTTTTGGGTACCTAAATATATTTTTTTGTTTTTTTCTTAAATTTATTTTGTGTATCCATTGTGCCTAAATATATAAATTACAAAGTGCTATTAAATTTAGCTTTGTGTTTCCTGGATATGGGTCAATTGTATGTTTTAAATAGGTTTAAATAAGGGCAAAATGTATGCATTTTCAGCAAAAATATGTGGGAAGACTTTTGGTCGAGAATAAAATAATTTTTTAAATGACACCACCATACTCACATATTAAAATCTCTTTTAAAGCTAGATAGGTAGAGGTATTAAAAAAGCTGATGTAAAAGCAGACCTTTATTACTATCGCTTTTAGAACTATTTGTATTTAAACTTAGCACATATTTAATTCTAGGACTTTTATAGGCCCTTACATAAAAAACAACAATGTTAACTTTATATTAAACTATAAAAAGAATATTTATTATTTAATGTTTTCTTCATAGTAACTCACATAATAATTGCATAAAGTGGCACTTTTTTATGATTTTCCATGTGTGCATGTGTTGCATAGTATTTTTTTAAGGTGCGTATACATTTTGCTATTTTAATCTTTGAAGTTTCCGAATTAAATATTACGATTAATTTACGATAATTTATAATAAATTTCTTTGCAAAATGTCAATAAATTATAGGAGCCATTGAAACAAACCCCTTTTTTAAAGTGTAACAAAAACATCAGACTGTTAAAAAGTGATTTTTTTTAAGCAACAATTTTTTAGCGGTCGTAGAAAAAAGCATAATTTAAACTTTGTCACATGTGTTCAATAAAATCGGTTTTTAAAATTATACATATTTAAAACAAAAAACTTTATAAAAGAGTAGGATTTACCCAATTATATTAGTAATTAAACTAATTTACTGAGCAAAAAATGTACTGAAATAAAATATAGCGGGCACAAAAACTTTACTTTTCAAAGATGCGGAAGTTACTTCTTAAAAAAAAGTTTTCATTCGTTTTCGTGTATTGACGCAAATCCTATAAATATTAAATGAAGTTACGAAATGCTTTCCAGTTTTATTTCTTTTAAGACAGAAAAAATATGTCCTATATTTTTCTTTTCTGTATTATCTTACTTATATTTTTAAATGGAAAAAATACACAAAATGTATTAGCAGCCGTAAAAGTGCCTTAACATAAAATTATAAAAAAATAAATACTGAAAAGTAGAATTTGAACATTTCCAACAAAACAGCAAAATTTTATCCTTTCTTTAAATGTTATTTTATCGTAAAAAACCAGTGTTTAGAAGTGGGCATTAGACTAAACATTTTAAAATAATATTATGGTAATTAAGTTCGTATATCTTTATATTAGAAATTATACAAATTAGGTCTAAAAATATTTCAAATTATCTACAAAGACTGCGGTGTCTGTGGCTTGAAGTCCATAAAACCTTTTAGATAAATAACCAAAAAGTAAATAAATTAAAACTGTTTACTGAATTTTATCGGTGCTCGAACGGAACTTCGATTAATTTTTGTAAATCCTTCGTTTGGGTAAATAAACTTAAAAATTGCGTATCCGGAGGCGTTATATCTGACGAGTCTTAAAATAAACTTAGTTGTACTAAGAAAAATCATTGATCGTCACAAAGAAGTAAATTTTTTTCTTGGAAAAGCAGTTTTAAGATGCCATTAACATAATTTTAAAAATAAATCACTAATTCTGCAAGAATAAGGTTTTGCTTTTGCTTAATGGATGGCATTTTACATAAAAGTTACGGAGATCGTAAGAAAGTTTTATGCCGCTAGTGATTTAAATTTCTTGACCACGTAATTTTTCTCTGAACGATTTTGAATATAATTATAATCTTGTAAAATTCAGTAATATTTGTAGCAAGTCACGAATTTTTCTTGGAAATAAAAATTAGTTATAACAAATAATATTATTTTTATTTACGGGTTCTATGCCCAATTTAGTATTTTGTATTGTTAAGGACTTTATTATATAGTCCGTTATTATTAAATTTGGAGTTCGTGGGTTTCTTAATAATTCGTTATTGTTTATTATTCATGGCTTTCAAATTGCTAATTTTTAAACTCAGTACACAAACATTTAACAAAAAAATTAAATATTTATACCTATTGTTATTTTAAGCAGAACATGTTTTGCCTAAAATATTTATATGTATACAGTGCAAGTCTGTTCTAAAACAATGCTTGGAGCAGGTGATCAGTATTTTTTGTCACGGTTTTGTCTATCAAAAAATATACAGTGTGTTTGAAATTTAAGACGGGAAGATGTTTGGGTTCCTGTTTATAAAAGTACTGACAACGAAATATTTTAAATTAACATACTGTATAAATATTTATTTTACAAAAAAAGCGCGACTAGAAATACATGCATCTTACCATTTTCCAAAAATAACTTGTATTTGATTTCTTTAATTTATCTATACTGCTGGATACATTTAAAATTTACAACTTTATATTTTAAATAATACGAAGCTCAAAAGGATTTTTATTAATATTAAAACCTATAATTAAACTACACCTAATGTGACTTAATTAGGGTTAAGTTTCTTGCATATTCAAGGAAAAATATTTCGTCGGTATAAAGGTTAAACTAAGTAACAAATTTATGTTTTGGAGATATCAGCAGTTTTATATAAATCTTGCTATAAAAAAAAGCCTTTGCTATCATGTTTTATATTGCTATCAAAAGTAATAAATTCTATAAAGAGTTGCTTTTAATGCACAACAAAAATTAACCATCTTTTAAACAGTTTTGGGTACATTAAATAATTAATAGTTTAAAAAACTAAAAAAACACGCTTTTATATGCAACCGAACTAAAAATTAAAAAATAATTTTTCATTAAAAAATATTGTCATTTCATAGTAAAAAGCGTGGGGTGCATTTTACTATTTTTCATAACTTTTCCATCATAGATATTTGCAAATATAATAATTATAACATTTAATATATTTATCACCCCACGCTTTTTACTATGAAATGACAATATTTTTTTAATGAAAAATTATTTTCTAATTTTTAGTTCGGTTGCATATAAAAGCGTGTTTTTTAGTTTTTAAACTATTAATTATTTTTCATTTTTTAGTTTCTGCTACTCTTGACAAAATGGCGAAAATTTTTTTAATGAACAAAAGTAGCAAATTTTAAAATTTTTCCAACAGATTGCAACTCACTAAAAAATTTCTTCTTCAATAAGTAGCAAATTTTGAAATTTTGCCAACAGATGGCAATCCAGGCAATGTTTGGACCGTTGCCAACATATTGCAACCCACTAAAAATGTCTTCTTCATTTAATAGCAAAGTTTGAAATGTTGCCAACAGATGGCAACCTAGGTGTTGTTTTTATAATATAATGGAATTTTTTTCCTGGCGATCCAAAAAAGATAACGGGATACTGTTTGCAGATTATTGCATTGTCATGTTTCCTTAATACGTGTGCAAAGTTTCAAAGAAATCGAATAGCTGGAAGTTGGTTAAAATTAGGCTCAAAGATTCCGTTACATAGGCAGCCAGATAGATAGATTGATAGATAGATAGTTACAACCCAAGTTAATAAAAGCGTGTTAAAAATGTCCTCTACTGCAGTCTTTGGACTGGACAGTCTGGGACCTTTGCAGATTTCAGGTTCTTATTTTTTAAATTATGTTTCGGATTGCCAGTTCTACCTGTTGCTATTTTTCCAATCAGCATTTGAGGTATATATATATATATATATATATATATAATATATATATATATATATATATATATATATATATATATATATACATATATATATATTTGGATTTTTTGTTTATAAATAGATGCGGACGCTTCCAATGGGCATTTGAGGTATCTAATTTGGACTTATGAGTTAAGAGGGCGGTCTACCTGCATTTTACAAAATTACGTTTTATAATTTCATTAAAAGAGGTACAATTACGAGATTTGGTATGTGGGTTGTTTTTATGGTTTCCTAGAAGGCAAGCTATTTAAAACAGTAATTTGACAAAAAAAATTTTCAAGGCCCAATTTTATTTAAAAAATAAAGGAACCACTCAGCCGTGTTCCTATTTCTATTTTAACTCTCTAGCCACAAAATTATATTTTTTTAATGGGTAGTTTTTTCTTAAAACGAAATTTTAAAAAATGTATATTTTTCTGTAAAAGTCCAACCGGCTTAGTAAACTTCAAACAGTTCGTCAACAGCGCATAGAGATAAGTGCCAAGGTCACATACTTTTCTACATACGACCCGAGGCACGAACCCGCGCGATGTCGTTCGGTATTATTCGTGGTAAGGTATCGCGCAAACTCTTCCAATGGTTAAAACTGAATTTATTGTTTTCCAGTAAAATTTGTATTAGTGTTCTTCTTGAAAATAATAATATGTAGCAATTTGTCCAAAAAACCTGCAAAAGTATTTAAAAAGTTTCCAAATACAAATAATATATACAGGGTTTTCGGAAGTTCTCACTACACAGGAATTTTTTGAATATTATCATTACGAAAAAAAGTGCCACTTTATAAAAAGTCCTGCTTGTTGAAAAATAAAGTTCTACAAGAATATATACAGGCTGGCCCACCATATTCGACACGGTCGATCTGTAGCTGGATAACCATAGCGTTTCTAAAAAAGTAAAAAGGAACATATAGCCGGTTGGATAAGGCTACAGTATAAAATTTATTTTAGCCTATACAGGGTTTCTCAAAAAGTGTGACGTATCAAATTTATATTTTTTTTAAATGAAACACCCTATATTTTATGCCGGTTTTAGATTCTACACAAAAAAACACTCAAGTTTATTAATAGTATTAAGTGCCTAATTTTTTCGATTTTGTAATATTTGATTTGTTTTTAAAATGCAGAGGTGCAAGTAAATTAATTTTATTTTAACACTATTAACTATTTAAACTTTAAAATTTGTCACAAGATTCGGAACATTTTGCCACATCATACGTAGGGCATATCGAGATTAAATATTGTATAGGATGTTAAAAAATAATTTTACTTTTTCAGGGGGTATTCACGTTTCTTTTCCTTACATTGCCTATGTGTTAAGTTATTTAGCTGATCCGGTATGCAACCTATACACCATTTAAAAGGGTATTTTATTTGTCATCATCTGGTGTAAAAATATACAGGGTGTTCCATTTGAAATAAGAGAGTTATTTCTATTTGATTTCCTAAAAAGTAAACCTATTATTTGAACACCCTGTACAACATTTGAACTTGATATGACCTACGTATGATAGGGCAGAATGTTTCTAATCTTGTAACAAATTTTAAAGTTTAAATGGATAGTAGTGTTAAAATAAAATTAATTTACTTGCACCTCGGCATTTTGAAAAAAAATCAAATATCACAAAAACTATTCTAATTAGACACTTAGTACTATTAATAAACTTGATTTATTTTTTTCTGCAGAATCTAAAACCCTGTATGAGCTAAAATAACTTTATATTATAGCCTTATCCAACTTCTATAAGTTTCTTAATTTACTTTTTTAAAAACCCTATGGTTATATAGCTACAGACCGTGTTAAATGTGGTGGACCACCTTGGATATGTTGTATTTACAGGGTGACTTCAAAAGAATTTGGTTTCAAATTATAGTAGTTATTGTTCCGAAACACCTCGTATAAAAACACGTGTCTTCGTTTTTATACCTTTATTAACAATGAAACGTAACTATGGTTACAACAACGACAAAATCTACTCTTGTCAATGTCTCGAAGTTTACAACACAAAAGTCGAATTTATACTGACTGATCGAAGGCTTCCCGTCGCCCTTTTATAGTATGGTGGAAGAGTAAAGAATGATCTAGAATCTTCGAGAAATATCGTGAAAATTCCATAGTACAGGATGGCATAAAAGTTCTTAATGGATAATTCAGGCGTTTTCGGAAACCTTCGAAAGTGATGAAAGAACTTGGAAAAATTAAGGTAAATTATTTAAATAAATTAACAAACTAAATTAAATGATCCTAACTCTCTAAAATTCTATAACCTAAACACATTTTTGAAAGTCTGTAACATTGCCCCCTTCCAAGTTTTGATCGTCTCGATCATGTATCTTCACTGTCTTGATAACGGCTTAGCCTTTCTAGATGTACTACTTTCATCTTTGCCTCTGGACTCTTCTGTATACGGTGAACCCCTTGATTCTTCTCGTATTGTATAACGAAACGTCTTCACCTTCTTCTGAGTCTTCAAACCTTGCTTGATTAATGCTCTCTGAACTTGGCGGTAATATGACATCTTCTGCAAGTACCACTTCTCGAATTGTTGTTTCTTTACTTTTTGGAAATCTCATCACAATTTCCTCATTGTTAGTTCTCAGTACCCGTTGTGGAAGGTCTAGTACAAACTTCTGATTTTTCATAATGTCAAGGCCGAGAATAACTTCGTCCATTATATCGGCAACAAACACAACGTGTGTAAATGTTGTTGTTCCTAGGGTAATTCTAGCTTCGTGTATGCCTTGAACTGGTATGACTTCACCATTGGCAGTTTCCAAAATATAATTCTTCTCAGGTCGGCATATTATACAGTGGGATATGATGTTTGGCCTCACGATGGTATGTGTAGAACCAGTATCTAGTACCATCTCACATTCTCGACCGCATAAATTTCCAGGTACTACCAAGCTGGAGCCATTGTTCTGTAACCGGGATACCCTAATTGTTGTTGTTGATGGTTCTTGGTAACACTTAGCCAGGTCTCGCCCCTTGAACTGGGAGTCTTCTGCACTACTGGAAGAGGCCTGAAAACTGGAGCAATTTCTCTGTATATGCCCCTCTTTACCACACTTCCAACAACGAATGATATTTCTTCTTTTAAATGTAACTCTGTTGTCTTTTTCAGTTTGTTGATTACGTATGATTTCTTGCAACTCCTGTATCACTCTGGTCAAATTAGTATATGGATTGCCATCTTTTGGTGGATAATTTGTTCTTCCAAGTCTTGCCTGAGTTCTGGATGTCCGCTTTGCTGTTTCAAACTGAAGTGCGTAAGCAAGAGCTTCAGAAATTTTCTTAAGCTTGGCCATTCTTAATGCTTGACTCATATCTGGATCACGTAGACCTTCAATAAAACTGCCAACAGCTAGTTCTTGTTTTATTTCTTCCGGGTAGGCTGGATATGACAGGTTAATTAGATGTACAATATCTGCTTCATACTCCTGGAGACTTTCGTTGTATTTCTGTCTTCGTCCATGGAGTTGCGCCTTATAGACTTCTTGTAGATGGGTTTCGCCGTACCTCATCTCCAGAAACATGACAATCGATTCATAATCGGACAACTTTTCTTCGGGAATGTTTCTTAACACCTCCATGGCTTTTCCTCGAAGAGCAAGTACAAGAGCTCGTGCTCTTTCTGTTGGGCTCCAGTTGTTGCCGTTTGCAGCTGCTTCAAATTGTCTAAGGTACGTAACCCACGGTACCTTTCCGTCAAAAGTTGGTGGTTTCATAACAGTTGCTGGAGTACCACATCCTGAGACTACCCCTTTACTGGCAATATTTTTAATTTGCTGCTGTAATTGTTGAACTTCCTGTTGCATTTGCTCTTTGACTTGTTGAACTTGATCTTGGACTAGTTGCACCTGACTATGAACCAATTGTACAGTCTGCTGCATTTGTTCTTCCACTTCTTTAACATCCTCTTTGGTAAGTTTTAACTCAAGCAACATCATTTCATCTTGACCGTTATAAAATTCCCTTTTAGATTTTCTCTGATCTTCACCATCATCTCTTTTAATTCTTGCTTCATTTCTTCTTGACTGGTTCGAATTTCAAGCTTTATTTCTTCTAAACTGGACTTCATTTCGTTTTTAAAGTCTTCTTGTTTTTCTATCATTAGTTTCATAAGTGCACATATTTCCTCCATAGCTTCAGTCTGCTTTCTTGCTCCTACTGGCATCCAATCTTCGTAACCACTTCGGCTTCCTCGGGTAATCTCGTTCCGCTTCACTTTCTTCGGGTGACTTCGTTCCGCTTCCGACACCAAATGTTCCGAAACACCTCGTATAAAAACACGTGTCTTCGTTTTTATACCTTTATTAACAATGAAACGTAACTATGGTTACAACAACGACAAAATCTACTCTTGTCAATGTCTCGAAGTTTACAACACAAAAGTCGAATTTATACTGACTGATCGAAGGCTTCCCGTCGCCCTTTTATAGTATGGTGGAAGAGTAAAGAATGATCTAGAATCTTCGAGAAATATCGTGAAAATTCCATAGTACAGGATGGCATAAAAGTTCTTAATGGATAATTCAGGCGTTTTCGGAAACCTTCGAAAGTGATGAAAGAACTTGGAAAAATTAAGGTAAATTATTTAAATAAATTAACAAACTAAATTAAATGATCCTAACTCTCTAAAATTCTATAACCTAAACACATTTTTGAAAGTCTGTAACATTATTATTTAGCGAACATTCTTTAATATATGCACCCTAAACAATAGTTGAATCGTTAACTGAAAAAGGGGACATGTCCAATTTTTTACAAAATTGACATTTATGTATTTTACTGGTCTTCAGAGCTAAATACATCGTTTGCAGCAGAAACAGTACTTATTGTGACTTATTGCATTAATAGGCTTGACGTTGTGTATTGAATAAATTTTAATTTACCGCAAAAAAGCGGCTTGTCCGGGAGATACCTTTTTTCTGAGGTAAATTTCGCGAGCTCACTGTATGTACCTTTCAAATACACGATTTAAAATAAAAAAATATGACGTGCTATGTGTACCATAAAGGGATGCCAGGTAACTGAGCAAACGAAGTGTCTTCATTTTTGAAGCATAACCTTGATCAAGGCGAGTTACAAAAGTATGAAAAATTTCATATTTTTTGTGATAATTATTGTGAATAAAACAAAAACACTACGACACTACTATATGATCCGGTTCTTAATGAATTTGATTGAGCAAAGACGATTGCAACAGATAGAAGTATATTTTCCAATAAGAGGGCATTTCTTTATGCCTTGTGACCGCAATTTCGGTTTAATAAAAAGCAGCTCATTAAACATTAAAGATTTTACACTCTGCACGACTACACAGAAATAAACTAACCACAAAAATTCCACACCCATATACACAAGAAAAAATTCCTAATATAGTCATTACAATGAAATTTATACCAGAGGCCCATTTGACATTTTGGGGAGAAATTTTGACATGGCCAACGGCCGACAGAGAATGTGACATTGAATAAACCATTTTATAAGTTGTACGAAACTCCTTTGTTAAAAAAATATTTAAAATAAAAATAACATATTTTTAATTTCCCTTTACTGCAGAAAAAGGACATGTCCATCAATCAAAAGCTAAAAAAGCTAAATTGATTTTTTTGTGTCGTTATATGTAAAATATGATCAACAATCTAATGTTAAATTTTTTTAAGCCCAATACATTTTTAAAAGAAATTTTGACGCTGGTTACATATTTACAAAGCAAACAAACTTATTATTTCATTTTTTTAAATATATTTTTATATTTTGTCCTGTCATTTATACATACTTTAAAGAAATAAATAAAAATTTCTGAGTACAAAATATATTTTTTAATGTCTTTTATAACTTGGTAACAGGTTTTTTCAAGGCATCCTGTACATCCAAACTTCAAATATTTTTGTGGCAATTTGTTTTCTTACCAAGCAGGACTTTTTAAGAAAATGCACTTTTTTTATAAAGTTGATACATAAAAAGTTTACCATCTGGTAAAAGCTTCCGAAGACACGCTGTATACAGAGATGTCTACGGATGGACCTAATTGTACCTGTATTTTCTTTCCATATTAAAAAAATGCTAAAAGCCGTAACAAAAATAGTTGTATAATTAACAGGGTGACCCAATTTCGTTGCAATTGCAGGGTATCTTGGTTATTATTAAAGATAGAGATTTGCGGATTTCGCGGTCTGTTGTCTTTTAACTTACAACTAATTTGATGTTTTAAATTTGGATTTAGGTTGTAAAATTACAAAATAGCTATTGGGCATTTGATATTTTTGAAAAAGTATGACACTTTACCTATATTTTGCTTAGAATTAACCTCAGCATTTTTTACAATTCACTATTTAAAGGTTAAAAAAATATTTTTTTATGCATCATATGTACAAAAATGCACAAGAAAAAAAGTTATATCGGAAAATTAAAAAGATATACGTAATGATTAGAAAAAATCTTTAAAAGTAGAAAACTTGAAAACCCATATCTTACTTATAATTAGTCTTAAAGCCTCTTACAATAGACCATTTTAAAGGAAAGTATTTTCTCTTTTAACTGAATATACCATTTCCTATACCTAAAACCGCGTAGAAAAGAGTTACAGAACATTGTTTACCAATAAAAAGAAGGTAAAATTGCCGAAAAATGGTGTGAGTGGCAAACTTTAAAAAACCGTTTCTCTAGTACTATGAACTCTAAAGATTTCTATTTAGCGTCATTTACCAAAACAAGGATGGAAGTTTTTTATATGAACCAATGCCTATACCTAAACCCCGTTCTCAAAAACGCTCCACTCTAAATGGTAGCACTCCACGGTTTTTTCATATGTCAGGGTCCATTGATCAAATAAAACAATAAAACCCCTTTAACGTTGTAGTTCTTATTTTAGGTATAAAAAAGTCTATATAAGATAAATTATAAACTACCTAACTAAAATTTTCTTTAGGGTAAGCTCTAAACCTATTTTTATAAGCGTTTGCATGGCATTTTATAACTTAAGTGTTAGGTTTCTAACAGTGCAAAAATAGGTAAAAAATATTTTTATATCTGGTAATCGTATATGTTTTTATAAAGATATTCTGTCCAGTTTGGTCCGCATGGTGTCCGCGGCGTATGATCTTGCGAACACGGGTCGCTAGGCAGAGCAAGCTCTCATCGCACACAGCCGCCGACGTTGTTGCAACATTTGGCAAAAACTGCATCGGCTGACTAGTTATGAAAACTGACTCGATCAGCTGGTATACCTTGCTCTTAAAATTGATGCAGGCGCAATAAAATCTGGATAATTCTAATAATTTGAATTATTTTTATTTTGGTATGAACTCCTAAGCCGATAATGGCTTAAATGTCTTGGTCAAGGTAGGATTTAAAAACCTTCCAGAAGTTGATGGATTATTCTTGTTTATGGCTTTATTGGTTTGCAATAGATTTTAAAAATAATACAAAACAATACCTACAAATAAACACTTTCCTTGTGTGTTATACAAAATTATTAAAAAGGCAGCAATAGATAGGATGCATAACTTAATACACATCTAATTTGATCTTCAACATATTATTTTTTTGTTTCTAAACAAATCTAATATAATATTGACTTAACAAAGAATATTATAATTTTATTTCCTAAATTATTGTATGTTATTTTTACTTAAAAACACATTAAAAATAATACTAAAAAGTGGAAGGGTTTAAAATGACAAATATCAAAAACTAGTTGCAATTTTAAATCACTATTTCAACACAAAAATATTATTATTACACAATTACTTACTGGAATAATTTAGTTGCTGATTCCTAATGACGCCTCAAAAATAATATACCTAATAGAATTGCTTTTGTCACTAACGAAATTAAACTAATATAAACTGCACATAAAAATACTAAAAAAATGAATAAACTTAAAACTAAATTAATGGTTTGACTTAATACACTAGTGATTATTATCTTGTTTTTACTTTTGCATCCAAAAACTCACTAAATGTCACATACCGAATGTTAATTTACAATTTAAATTACTTAGTAAGTTTTACCGTTACTACAAAAGTATTTTCTTACACTTAATCATTTTAATATTTTACTTAAGGGCTTTAGAAGTAAAAAATGGCAGATTTGAGTTGTTCATATGATAGAAATATTACCGCTAGTAACATGGGTAGCACCTTCGTTTAACTCATTTTTGAGAAATATGTTACTTAGTGAATTTTGCCTTTATACCGAAAATGTAATGGTCTACAATCTAAAATTCAGCATGAAATCAGCTGTTTTACATGCAGCTCATGAAGTTAAATTTAATCAAAATCCATGCAAAATAGCGGCGGAGAAATAAAATTTGTCTTTCTGCCACAAAATGCCCGAACTTGGGAAAAGTTTAGTCGCGCATTTCCCTAAATTTTTCGCCTTAATCGGTGCCCGGTTTACGATCAACACTGAATCGATTTTAAATGAAAAGAGTTTAACAACTTTCGCGCTGCTCATTTTATGGGTTTATTCGGGATGCAAAATTTGGGAATCGGGACATTCCGACAAAAAACGGCAATATTTTTAAAAGGACGAAGGGTTAGCTTATGCAAATAGGATTGTCCTCAATTTACTTAGTTGTATTCTTTATGACAAAAGCAAGTCAGTTTGTAAAATAAATTTTACTATGTTTTGCAGTGTTGGCGTTTCTAAATAGCTCATACCTACATCTATTAAAAATGCTGTAAAATAGTCTGGTCTTTACTTTAAAAATCTTTTTATCGTATAATTTTTAAAATATTCTGTTAATGAACGCGTTTATCTTAATATTTAAAAACACCAGATGCAAAACGGATATAACCAACGCAAGTGACACTGAGAAAAACGTTAAAAACTGGTACGTATTTATTTTAATTTTTACTTAAAAAATTTTCTAGCAGTGTATAAATAAGTATTGTAGTGACAATTTCTGAAAATTTAATAGGTTTTTAGCTTTTACAGATATACGTTTATGAGAACTAACTCTACAAAAAATATACAAATCGGTTATCGATGTCTTGATGCTCAAAAATATTTTCTTCTCTGGTTTTTACCGGGTTTTAAGATGTTCTCTGCAATAAATATCTTAACAGTACTAAAGTCCTAAATTTTTAGCTACTTTTTCCCAGTTAGAACCAAACTTTTAAATTGTCAACCAGTTTTTAATTTTGGGGGAATATTTATTGCAATTTGACTATGCTAAAAATCTCATTTTACAACTTCTATAAAGTTAGCACAACCACATGCGAGATAAAAGACGGCATAATGTGATTAATTTGTCGCTTTTTTGTCGTGATTTTGTAGTGCAAAAAAATTGTCGCGATTTTTTAAAAGAATCAATAGTAGTGCTAATTTGATATCAAGTTAGCATTATCACCTCTCAAAAACAATTTTCCAATTATCGGACACATGACTTATCTGTTGCATAATTTGTTGTTTTTTTGTCGTGATGTCGTGCAAAAATAAAATTTGTCGGGATTTTTTAAACTTTAAATCGCGATTTTTTTAAAACCTAATGGTAGTGCTTACTTAATATTAAATAAGCATTTCAACTTCTTAAAAACGATCTTTCAATAATCGGACGAATGTCGCATCTAGTGCATAATTTGTCGTTTTTTGTCCTCCTCTATAGGAGTGCTAACTTGATAGCAAGTTGCATTTCTTTTTTTTAACAGCTCTGCTTAGTTTAATCTAATTCTTTTAATTTGCTTTATTAAAGAATTAAAAAAATTAACAAACCAGAATGTCTAAAAAAATAGATGCAACTTGATATTAAGTTAGCACTGTAGAGATTTCAAAAAATCGCGATAAATTTTATTTTTGCACGACAAAATTAAGACAAAAAAGCGACAAATTGTGCACTAGATGCGATATTCATCCGATCATTGCCGTTTTTAAAAGTAGTAGTGCTAACTTGACGTTAGGTTAGCACTATTGGCACTCGCCATTAGGTTAAAAAAAAATCGCGATTTAAGGTTAAAAAATTCGCGATTTAAGGTTAAAGGCATGACAAAATCACGATAAAACATCGACAAATTATGCACCAGATAAGAGATTTGTCCGATAATTGAAATATTGTTTTTAAAAGGTGGTAATGTTATCAAGTTATCACTACCATTGATTATTTAAAATAAAAAAAAAAAATCGCGACTTTTCTTTTTTGGCACGACAAAATCACAACAAAAAAGCGACAAATTAATCACATTATGACATTTTTCATCTTGCATGTGGTAGTGCTAACTTTATGGAGGTCATTTTACGGGTTTACGATACGTACAGCAAATTTGCTGTATAAGGCCGCAAATTGAACACAGCACATACGTAGCCCACGCCCAACCCATCCTTCCCACGTCCACGTTTTTAATCAGTTTACCGCATATTGGACCCAATACTGACCCACGTTAGTGGTTGGTAAAATCCTTCTGGATCAGTCCGGATTTACGCTTCGGCGGTTTATAGGAGAAAAAACCTCATTTTAAAACGACGACTTTTCTCCAAACATTTTTATATACAACCCCCAAAAATTAAAGACCAAAAAAAAAGGTTCTCACTTCAATTTAACGACCAACTTTCTTAAAATATTTTTTCCATTTAATTCCTATTCTTTTTTATGGTGTGGTGTACGCCCTATTGTGGTGGCACCTCAGGCGACTGCCTATGTTGCCTATGCTTAAATCCGGCACTGTTCCGGATTTAGAATCCTATATTTGATACTCTAACTTTATCCTGTATGTAATCTGGATGACTTAAATCATACAAAACGAGATTTGTACGCAAAAGTTGGATTAAACGTTCGGGATTTACCATATTTCAGATTTGTCAAAACAAACCCATGCTGCACAAGACCTACGAAATCTGTACGGCGAACACAAACCTATCCACGCGTGGCTGGCAGCAGAATAAACTAGCTCTGAGCTGAGTCCAATATGCGCCACTCGATTTAAAAGCACGTTTTACAAAGTTTTGCACGCGAGGGCTGCGCGTGTGCTATTTGTGAACTGCGTTCAATTTGCGGCGGGCCTTAAAGAAAAATGTTGGAATGTTTTTCGTAAAATTTTGGAAAATGAATATATCTAGTTTTGCATCTATGAACCAAAAGTCCGTATCTCTAATTGAGAAAGACATTTTTAAAGAAGTTAAATCCAAAAAATGTTTTAATAATATTTTTTTCATGACAGACCTGCGTACGCACTATTCAGATTAGCTTTGTTGAAAATATGTTTAAACATAAAATAGAAGGAACTTTGTAACCCGGCCTGCTGCAGATAATTTGGGTAAACGATGGCCCAACTTGTAAATTCTAATATGGATGCAAATCAGGACAGTTTCGGCTGCTTCTTCGGTGTCGTGTACGTGAGAATCCATTTAAATAATTTTGGATTGACATAGAATTCGCCTTTTGTCAATATGATAATGATTTACAGAATTCCCTTTACTGAAAGAATGCCTAACAATGGAGAAAAGCACTTATATCAATTGTTCGTTTTTTCGTTTTTTTTTACAAAGGATTTAAAAAACAGATATATATATATATATATATATATATATATATATATATATATATATATATATATATATATAAAAGATTAGACATCATTGTATAACAACATAAATATGTATAACAGGTTTTTTTACATTAGGACACGAAACGTAAGTTCTTGGTTATTTAAACTTTAATGGCAGATACAACGATACCGACTTTGTACATTTTCCTTCATTGTAGAATTTTTAACGGAATCCATGATGATAACCACGAAACCACTTAACACAAATTGTAGACTAGCTATGTTTTCCTTTTTTATTGCATGCATTCAATAAACCACAAAAAATGCAGGGTTATTTTTAAAAAATTAGATTTTTTTCAAATAAAATTATGGCCCAAAAATGGCCCAAAAATTTCGGAGATAAAGAGGAATGTTAAAATTTTAAAAGTAAAATTTTTATTATAACTTTTTCCACTACAGATATTTCCACAAAATTTGGTACACTTCTTTTGAGTGAAACATTCCATTTTTTGAAAAGTTTAAAAAAAATACCAGTGGCGTTTAAACAAGATTTGTATTGATTTTTTTAACAAAAAAATAATAACCCACTGCTTTTTCTTCAAATAATTATTATTTTTGAAATACTCATTTATTTTGGGGTTTATTTGGTTTCTTGATATTGTTCGGTACGACGAACGGTTTTCTTTAAAAAAAAAAAAATAAAAGCCATAATCTTGAAATTTAAAATGGTGTTTAATTTCTAGTTAGATTTTGGACTGTATAAGAGCTTTCCAAGAGCAATAACTTCTTAATGACATTAAAATTGTAGTAATGTAAGTATTTCACCTTACTTTAATACAAATTAGACAAAAACGAATTTTACATACAAAACACCATATTAGATTATATTAATAACTAAAATAACTCCAAAGTAAATGAGTATTAAAAAAACAATTATTATTAGAAGAAAAAGCAGTGACGTACTATTTTTTCTTTAAAAAAATTCAATGCAAATCTTGTTTAAACGCAACTGGTATTTATTTTAACTTTTACAGCAAAAAATGCATTCTAATGGTCAAAACTAATGCACCAAATTTTGTGGAAATATCTAAAGTGGTAGGAACGTTATGCTAAAGAAGGCATTTGTTTCTTAAAACTTAAATACCCTGTATCTCGAAAATAAAGCATTTTCGGACATGATTTTATTTAAAAAATGTTTATATTTCCTTGCCCTTTATACAGTGTTAAAAGAAAAGTACCAACCTTAAAATAATCCTATAAATAAAAAACATGATACTAACTATTACTAGCAAAATATGACTAAAAAATGTAATTGTGCACAAACGGGGTTTAAAAGTTTCTGATAAGGGCCCCAAAATAATTTGTAAATTTGCCAAGTCGCTAAATTTTAATTAAACAGTGATGTTAATACTGTTCCCAAATTTTAATAAAAATGCTGTGTTGTCATATCTTGACAACTAATAAAAATAGATATTTGAGAATGAGCAACAGTGTCCACATAACTGTCTAATTTTATATGACAACGAACACCTTTCAGATACCGAGTAGTATGGATGTAGCTTAAGCGGTTTAAAAAATATTTAAAATTTACTTTATTTTTGACCAATACAGTGAATAGCCATTTAACCTTCTATACAATCCAATCCGATCAAGTAATCCCATGCGAAAAAACGCCCTGTATATTTAAAATTAGTTGAATATTGGTACAAAATTTAATTTAGGTCCACGATGGCACATTTTGATTAAAACAAGTTCTTCCATGTTAGCAGCTCAAATTTAATCAAAACAAGAGCTGCCTGCATATGGACGCGGCATGCTGTTTTTTCGTTACATTAGCAAAACTAGCGAGCGTGGCTTTTTCCACACGAGAGTGTTTAGCTTGGCGCAGCGGTTTTTAGTCTTTAGTGTTTTTTGTGTGTCTGCGAAGAGACATTGATATATTAAAACTCGCGGTTAAGGATCCAATTTAAAAGGCTAATCTTCAACTTTGAATTATTTATGTGAAAAATGTTTTAAAAGAATTTTAGCTGTAAATCAAAAATAAATAATGAAATATTATTTAATTTTCTTTTAATTATATTGATACTAATTTTCGACACTGTTTTGAATAAAACGGCGGTGGTGGTAATTCAAAAGATTCCGTATTTAATTATTTATAGCTAACTTGTGAGACCAATGACTAAAACGGGGTGTTTTGTGAGGTAAAACAAGTTACTGAACTTCAAGATCACACGCCAAAAAAGTAATAAGCAAAGTAAACATGTTTTTTATATTTTTAATAAACAATAAGCACAGAAGAGAAGCCAAAAATCAAATATCTAACCTTAAAATGGAGAAGATCTAAAATTAAAGATTATTTGGGCAAATATGTTAAATGTTTATCCAGCAAAAAAATGAATTTACTCGTAAAATATGAGTAATAATCAAAAGTTAAAAAAAAATGCGACAGTTTTGTTTATGCTACATTGATTTTCTATCTGCAAACAATCATAATAAATCATTATTATGCTTGTAATATACATGTAAAGGTGGTGTTAGGTTTTTAAAATAACGAAAACCAGAACTAATCAAAAGGAACAGAAAATATAGTATTAAAAAATCACCTTTACTAAAAACATTTATTCAATTCAGTTTATTTCTGTTACTCTTGTTTTTACTTCTAAAAATTAAAAAAAGACTTAAAAAAAGCAGTGTTATGAATTTTCCGGGTTAAAAGTGTACAATTTTTATACAAAATTAAATTTTTGGTCATTTTAAACAAAAATACTATATATTATATAAAAGTGCCGTTTTATTAGTATTTAAAAAAATATAATGAATAATAATGTAGGTGGAAAATAATCTAAAATATGAAAGGATTTATGAAAAAGCTATAGGGCATAATAATCAAACCCTTTAAAATGTTTTCTGTTCAAAAAACATCTAATAATGTAATTATCTGCGGTTAAATTCGAAATGTGGAATAAAGGAAGTGTTTAAATGTGTCATATCCATAAGCATACATGTTCAAAATATTGAGCTAAAATCAGTCAATTTCATATTTATCGATGCAAAATTGAATGCCAATAAATTACCAACTTTAAATTACCACTGATGTTTATCCAGAGATATATTAACGCAGCAATTGTCAAAAATTTCAATGTCGGATAAAATTATCCCGTCATGCCAAATATAAATAAAAATATTGTTACTATATAACAAAATGTGACATTAACGAATTATATTGTGACATGACATTTGTTACTGCTAGATTTATGTTTAAAGATCCTAAATTTATTTAATGTTTGTTTTTATAGAGTAACCGCAATAAAAAATTGACTTACCTCTTCTAACACTTAAATGGGTTGCAATTTTTGACTTGACTAAACTTACCTAAAAGTAAGAAAAACAACAAACTATTAATATTTAATATAAATATGTTATGAATTAAAATAGAATTTAGACACTAATAAATGTTTAGATTTTTCTTTATCTAGCCTTGACTTATTAAAACAATAAATAATAATATTTATTGCGTTTGTAGAGCTCCAGTTTACATTTCTGTTTCCCTCTGTGTTTAATCTTTCCGTATATCCCAGCTGGTTTACCTTGAAACACCTTTCCTTACCAATAAATAGCTGAATATTTAATAATGTTTTCCATTAATTACCTGAATATTAAATATTTGTTAAATATCGTAAAATATCTTCAAATATTTGAGCCATATTTGTTACCGATCAGGTTTATACATTATTTATTTGAAACCAGAAGTTTTTGTAATAGTAGTTACTGGGTATATTAACATGCTTTATTTTTAAAACCCTTATTAATACTAATCACTAAAAGTGATCAGTTCTTTTGACCAGACCAACATTTTTATATGCATTTTGACGGTCTGAATTCGAATCCGGAGTCTGTTTTGTTTTATCAGGCTTCAGCAGTGAGTAAACTGCGAACAACACTACATAAATATTCGATTTTCAGCAATTTCTAGGGTTTTTAGAAGTTTATTCAAAATTCAAGCCTGATGGAGCAAAACGGACTCCGGATTCCAATTCAGGGCCACAAAAACATTGTACATATGAAAAAGTTGGTCTGGTCAAAAGTACCTGATCACTGATCAGTGGTCAAAAGTATTTTCCCCTTCTAATTTATACACTTTATATGTGTCTCAAATCCGACCTCCCTTGGAATATTGTTCTCATATCTGGGGCATGGTATCCCCCACAACCCTAAGCATTCTTGATTCCATCCAAAGAAGAGCTATCCGTCTTGTTAACTCACTTACAGAAAGGCTTTCCTCTCTTGCCCATCGTCGCGTTATAGGGGATTTATCGCTTTTTATACGTACTTTCATGGCTTCTGCTTTGAAGAATTGTCCAGAATAGTTCCTCCACTTACGGTTCCCACCAGAGAAACGTGGTGCCGTACGTATGCATCCCTATACGGTCCAACTGGACAGGCCCCGAACTTCCCACTTTGTTCGTTTTTTTATCCCTAGAGTTTCTAGAATGTGGAACCTGCTGCCCGCGGAGGTCTTTCCTTCCCCCCAAATCTTCAAGTATTCAAGTCCCGTGTCAAGAAACTCCCTCTTACCTCGCTTAAGACACCCACGGTACGTTAGTATTTAGGCTTTTAGCCTTCGTGGGTTGTCCAAAGATAAAAAAATCACTTTTTTATTTTTGTGTACCGGTGTAATCCTTTACAGGAAATTTTCAGTCATTCTATTGATAACTTTAGAAAAAGAAAACTCGTTCTGTAATAAATGAACGTTTTATTTTAAAGTGCCTACGAGGATTTTTTTTTAAGTTTCTATTCGGGAACAAGAAGACTCTTTTTTCTCCCATCGGCAAGTTTTGATTTTAAATCAAATTACAAATACCCGAACGAGCTTCACCGTTTTTGCGGTTTTCCCCAAAATTAGTTTTAAAGGATTTTGCTAAAGCCTGGATAATGATTTCCTTGTTTTTTTTTTAAATGAGAAAAGTTTATTATTGACTTAGAAATAGGTAGAGTTTGCAAATTAGTATTAGTAGAAAGAAATGGTGATCTTTAAGGGAGCAGATCATTTGGTTATTGATACAGGGTGGTTTTTAAAATCTTATCTTGAGTAATTTACTCCCTAAAAGAATATGGTATATTCTCGGGCTTTTATAAATGCATATATTTATTTCTTTTAATAATTAGGGTATGAACACAATTAAGTAAATAACTTATTAGGAATGAATTAGGGTATAATTTATTAACAAATGTAATTACTCCCTTTCAACAGCACATTATACAGGACGTTTAAAATTATGTATTTCTTTATAAAAAAATTTATAATCACTCTATGGGATGCATTGTTAACACTAATTAATAAGTGGTACATCAAACTTATAGCTTGACCTTTTCTTTCTTCTTTTTGTTTTATTAATTGATAAATTAATTAATAAAGAGATATGGCCATTTAAATTTTAAAAAATGTAAAAAGTAAAAAATACATTATATAGGGTTTTTTTATGTTAAACGGTTTTATTGTACTAAAAGCTAAAAAATAAGTCGGTAAGTCCTAGCTACCAGATCTTTTCATTAATCTAGGGTACTGATCAGACAAATAATAAACCCGTTGGGCGTAGCAAATCCAAAATAAATATTATGATAGAAATTTCAAGTGCCCAAAGATTTTATTATTTGTCTGATCAATACCCCAAATTAAAGAAAAGATTGGTGCCATTTGATAGCTAGGACTTACCGAATTATTTTTCAGCTTTTAGTACCATAAACTGGTTTACCATATATTTTTATAATTTATTTTCAAGTTTTTAGTTTTGTTGTTAATGGAATAAAAAATATTAACTCACAACAAAACTAAAAACTTGAAAATAAATTATAAAA
Organism: Listronotus bonariensis; assembly: GCA_014170235.1. Classification (NCBI taxonomy): domain Eukaryota; kingdom Metazoa; phylum Arthropoda; class Insecta; order Coleoptera; family Curculionidae; genus Listronotus; species Listronotus bonariensis. The sequence goes on along the minus strand of JACEGR010000436.1, from coordinate 13,600 downwards.
AAATATATGGTAAACCGTTTATTTAATGTCTTACTATAAGCAGAACAGAACTAACCAACGATTTTATATCGAGTTACTTTAGGTTGTAGTGAAGTAATATGTAATCCGCCAGTTTGTATCGACGGCCATCTTGGATTTACAATCATAAAGAATGTATTTCAGCTCGAGCGGTCGTCGGGAAAAGGGTCAAATTCCAATTTTAGATTTGACCCAAATAAATGTCAAATATCAAATAGTAAGAAACAAATAATAACAAAAAGTGTATTTATAATACCATACTGTAAATATTTTGTAGTTGGTACACAGCAAATTTACATTAAGAGAAATTTTTGATGCACCACAATTGGTATTACTTTTTTCAGTGTCATTCAACTGGGGTTTAAAATACTGGTTTTTAAGAAAAAATTATGTTGGGACCCACACCCATAGGTTTATTTAAACTTTTCTTCTTAAAATCCACCAAAGAATTCACACCCTAGGAGCAGCATTTCATTCTAAAACAGCTTCGATTATTTGTATATGTAAATTAATAATAATAATAGATGAACAAGAAAATAAATGCCTGGTAGTCGATAAGTTGCCGCAGGTAAAAAATGTTAGATTACACATAAAAGACGTAAAAATCAGTGGCTAAACTAAACAATTAGCAAAACACGCATTGTTACATCGGCAGAGAGATTAATTACATCACCTAGAATCGAAACAAAGGCCTTTTTCACAAGAGCGACAAATGGTTGAATGTGTTGCATAAACACCGCCTCCAATTTTCTAAAGTGGCTTTCGTGTCACAAGAGCCCACTGAGCTTTTTGCGTTTATTTTGTGTAATATGGAAAACATCGGTCGCAGTAAACTTTTTATCTATTTAATTGAGAGTGGAACAGTAAATAATCTAAAATTGTGTATTTACTCATAGGCAATATGAATTTTTAGATTATTATTAAGGGTATTTCCTAACTACGGTACAAACCTAACCGTTTAAGAAAGACAATATTTTTTAAATATCTTTAAAATCCCTTTTCTGGTTTAGATAAAATTTGGCACACTTATTTAATGTAATAAGGTGCTTGTAAAGATTTACCTAGAAGATTATTGAGGGCAGTAGTGTCTCAGTGGACACAGCTAATATTAATAAGAAAAAAAGAAAGCCACTTTTTTAAAGTTTATATATATATATATATATATATATATATATATATATATATATATATATATATATATATATATATATTTTTCCGATTAAGCAATTAAAAATAAAGTGTATTTTCTTGAAAAAAAATTTAAGGTAAATTAAGTCATTCTAAAAAGTATCCATAAAAAACATAAAATAAAACTAAAAATTAAAAAATAAAACAATTTCGACGTTGGTAAGTAAAAAGACATGACGATTTCCGATAAATAACTAGTATGCTCATTTATTTTAAAGCAAATTATTGTTACTGTTATTTTGGTTTTTATACCATATAGACTTGGGTACTCCTTAGAAGGAATTAAAGAAGTTTTATTTTTTTTCTCTCTGGACATATGTTTATAAAACCTTTTATTCATAAAAAAAACAAAAGAAATCGTCCCCTCAAAATTCCGTACCGTAGTTAGGAAACACTCTGTTTTTTCAATGTGTAAGTAAACAAGCTCTGATAAATACGGAAAAGTAAATATACGCGAGTGTTCCTAGAGAAGACTCATTTATTTAAACAGCTTATAAAATTCCTAAATGGAAGTCAATTTGCCAAAAATAGCTTATATAAATGCTGTCAAATGAACTAGTTATTAACGATAATTAAATAAAATCAAACAACATGCTGAGCTTTCATTTTGTTGCTTATTTCGGTAAGTCCATAAGGTTACTGGCATGTCTAATTTTATTAAACACCTCGCCAATAAATAAAAAATATTCTCAAAACTACCACACTTTTTTACAAATTATTTATGACTGATGTTAAATTAAAAATCACCCTGGATATCGGGCAATAGTTAACTGTCTGCAAAACCTAAGACCAGGGCTGGATTTAAGTGGGGGCAGGTGGGGCTCCTGCCCCGGGCCCTCCACACAAATGTATGGGTCTCCACCCCACCAAAAGTGAAGAAAAGTAAAATATTTATTAATAAGGACTTTTTACTTTGAGAGGGCCCCACAAGCTCATTGCCCCAGGGCCTTCACACCTCTGCCAAAAGAAGTTGACGTATGTTACCGACGTAAACGAAGAAACATACGTTACCTTGTTCCTACTCCATACGGTTAAAATAGAATTAAAGCAAGACGACAGACGTAGACGACCTTACTTTTTTGGATTATTTGTAAACAATGTTGTTAAATTTAACTTGGAAAACAATTAACGACAACCTTCATAACATAAATAACTTTATTTATATGATGTTTATTTAATAAAATTAAACCATTCAAACAATTTGCTATTAGTATCTAAATCTAATTGTGTCCGTTCGGGTCAATAGGTTGGAATCTCAGCCATGTTCGGTCCGTTGGGTTGCGTTTTCAACATACGTAGAAATCCGTAGTGTTGCGTTGGACGTAAATCCTTACGACGAAAAATTATCTAATGCTCATGCGCAGCTGTCTTTTGATACGGATACGTTTACGTCTCTGACCTTGCTTTAACTGTGTAATAGTACAAATACTAACTTTTTAAGAAACATAAATAGTTTAAAATTGTAACGTGTTCACAGCCACAATTCGTTGATTAACTTTTTATAGGCATACCCAATAACAACAATAAACAAATTATTGCATGTTTTACAAGGCAGTGGTATGAAAAAAAAGATTTTTAGTTAGGATTTTAATTTTTTAAATAGGTGCTTTATTTTTAAACTTTTAAATCAACAATATTTGACATACTGGCAAATCTCTAAGAGTTCTCCACGCTGTTAGAATAATTTACTCATATTTGAGAGCACCCTGTTTTTGTTTTTGTTTTTTTTTCGTTTTCCAAATACTATTCAATATTTACTGAATCCCATCCCATTCGTCCAACATCCGGTGCATTTTAAAATTAGTAAATAATTTATTTTCCGGTCTAGACTCAAAACACTAAAATATTTCTTTATAGAACAGCCAGAGGCAGCCGATATCTACCCTTCGGGAATGTTTAGTGGCTAAATCCGAAACGGCAGCGTAGGGACTTCTGTTTTGATAGTTTCATTCCAGGTATTATTTCGCTTTTAAAATATTTGGTTACTTCAGAGCTGCTGGGTATTATTTACGATCTGCGGAAAACAGAAATTATTTTAGGATTTTTATCTTTAATAAAAAATGTGGGATATTTGTTTAATGTTTTTTGCTAATCCGATAAGTAACAGTGATTTAACCCGTCTTTATACCTACCAAATAAAACAAGGGTTTAATTTTTTAAGCTTTTGCAGCTTACAAATTTAATATTAAATTTTGAGAAAAATAATTAAAATTCCACAAACAACAAACATTTTAATAAATTGCATACTTTTAGTTTATAAAGTCGAAATTAAATTATTGGCAAGCCAACCGTACCCCCACTTTTGAACTTAAATAACCTTTAAAGGGTCCTTAAAATTTATTATTTTAAATATTTAGGAAGAAAAGTTTGACCTGAAATAAACTATTGTGGATACTATATTAAAAGAGATAAAAAATTAAATATTTAAGTTTTATTTAATCATAAAACTTTGAAATATTTAGAAATAAAGTTGCCCGGAGTCCTTGTTTCGGGAGTATATTCCTCCTTTATAATTATTAATTTTACTTCTCTCTTCCTTTTTCTCAAAATATTCTCCGTTTTTACCTTTATGACGTTGCATATAATTGTTATGAAATAAAAGAATATTACTTTTATTTTAAACGTTTGTAAATCTAGAATGGCTTGACCCATTGTCAAAAACAAATATCCTATGTGAATAGAAAGCTTATAGGGTCTTTTCACGTGATCACAATAAGTAGTTTGAGTGATATCATTTTATCTAGATTGTAGTAAATCTAAAAATATTGTCCCGGAAAATATCCTAACCTCACTTTTATGTCGTTATATGTTTACGATACCTTCACACTCTGAAGAAATTTACTTATTTATTGTAACTTTTCCGTACAATGTGCAGGGCCGGCCCGAGGGGTGAGGCGACCGCCTCAAGTGGCATGTTTACAGGGGCGGCAAAATTTGTTTCAATGTAAAAAAATTTGCAAATTGTAATTGGAATTTAAAAGTGAGTAATGGGTAATGCAATAAATAAAGGTGGGGACCTTTTTTTTTGGTCATCAAAAATTGTATTACCTTGTAGGGTGTAGGGGCGGCAAAACTGTGGCCCGCCTAAGGCCGAACTTTACCTCGGGCCGGCCCTGGCTATGTGTATTGGTTGTTTTGGTGCATTTAACATTGATGTATACCTATTTTATTTCGTTTTATGAATATATATTTTCAAACCAACGACAAACGAAATACATACGTTAAATGCATCCAAGTAAGTAATCTGAAATAAAATTACTGTTTTCTTAGTCATTTAATACCTTCTCTCATACCACACCTTTCTTGTGTAACCCTAGATCTTAAAACTTAATATCCAAGGCATTGTTATTAACTTATAAAATATTCAGATTACATAGCTACAAAGCGTAGTAAAATGGTAATTTTACTCTTACATTTCCCTATATTTTATGTTATTTTTCTAAGTAAATAATAAAGTAAAAAATACCACAAAGCTGCGATATTTTATGTACAAATTAAAATATCGTTTTTTTTAAAATAATTTATGTTATCATTATTAAGTTTTGTATACCAATGATGACGATATACTATTCTAAATATGGGGCAGCTTATATTTTAACATAATAAAATATTTACTTTTATTTATTTATTAACAAATTTTACACTACGGAATAAAACATTCCAAATGGTAAATCCTTTTTATTTAATAATATTTAATTAACAATCTTAAATAACAGTCCCCTGTCAAGTCCGACCTCAGGAAAATAGGTCTTTTGATAGCCATTTAAAGAGAGGAAAAAAGATGAATTTGATAAAAGAAATATTTTAAAAAAGTAAAAATGTCAAAGTCCGTATAAAAATACATGTGTTCCACATCTCCTAAAACTGGCTCACTGATATTTGTCAAATGGCAAAATATTTTTACAATTTGTTCTGTTTATCGCAAAATTTCGTACACTTATTTTCTTGCGAATTTTTGTAGACCTAAGATAATCCACATTTAGATCCGCAGTGGCAAGAAGCATTTTTAGATTTTTACGACCTCGCGCAGTAAACAAATTGAGGGTGGACAAACATGCGCAGTGTGGGAGAATAGAACACCGGCACACCGTGTCCTCCGTCCGCGTTCTGACCGTGACGCACATTAGCTACCGTACCGTACCGAACGGGAAACCCAGACAAGGCGTCGTAAACTCTTTCCGATAATGCGGATAGCCTGTTTGGCGCCAGGTGCGTTCACCCTCGAGTTGCTTGCGCACAAACTCGTTTTTCGCCCATGAAATGTAACTTTTGTTTCGCGCAGGTAATAACATTTGCAATCTATCGAGATCAGTGTTGTAGATTTACTCAACTAACTTTTAAAAATCAATTATTATCTGCAACTTTTCAAATCATCGTCACTTGAACTTCCTGAAACTTCCATCGGCGACAACAAAAAGCAGCCAATAAAAAGTGTCAAGTTGAAAACCGCGTGACATCCAGAAAAACACTCAGTTGAACCTGTCGGCCTTTGCTTCTTTGTGTCCGAAATTCCTGTGGGAAAACGATGACGCGTCGCTTCTCGCTCTAAGTAAAAATCCTAAGGGATAATCTGAGGGACGGAACAGAAAAAAAAGAATCATGTGAAAGGTATCAAAGAACAGATTTAAGGTGGGGTAAAAAGATTCGCTTTTGGATTTTATGTCAAAATCTAATTTAAAAAATAGTTTTAGTTCAAAATTACATTAGCTGAAGGGCAGACAACCATCTTGACTAACCTGCAATATTCGATAAAATAAAAAATAAAAACATTTATGCTAATATTTGACGCATGCGTATATATGCCAATGTTTGCAATTCTATTTTTACCGACCGATATTAGCGAATTTTTATAAATGCTTTCCGCTAATCACCTCGACCAACGGAGAGACAATATAATTGGTCAGCCGTCGAATTCTTTATTACAGTGACTGTATTCTTATTTTAAAGCATATTTAATGACATTAAGTTTTAAAAATTATATTAGCCAAATGATCGCCGTGGTTTCGCTGGGTCATTCGAATCCTAGAGATCCAATTTTCGATGACATTCTGACACAAATTTGCACAGTTTGCCCAATCTCACCAATAGTGCTGTTGACCTTTAGGGCGGCAATCGTTTGTGGTTTGTCCGCATATACTCGAGATTCGATGTAGCCCCACAAGAAAAAGTCCAACGGAGTTAAATCGCAGGACCTAGGTGGGAATACCATAAATTAAACGCAGTGCAGGAAACGTTTGGCGAACCGAACACTGATTTTGATTATAAGTTTAAACGATTTTTACGCCTTGTTCAATCGAGTAGCGTCATAGTAAAATGTCACTACTGACTGAGTACTCCGCCAAAATTTAACGGCTGTATCATTTTTGCTTTGGTCATGCTTGTCAAACATTAAAATTAAAAACCCTTTACTATACTATACTTTTTAAAGCGCGCTTTGTGCGGTTTTTTTGGTTTTAATACACCTCAAAGATTTATTTAAAATGCGGTCGAGTGAATTAGCTCGATTCTGTCTTAAAGGTAATTTCGCATTGTAATAAATCAGGAAAATAAAGTTTTCTTAGGAGTAAATAAAAACTGTAAGCATAATGTTTCTTCCAAAACAGCACCATTGAAAAAAATGTGCATCAAAAGACTTATTATTTAACAATGCATGTTTGGCAGTTTTTATTTAAAAAATATAGTGGTATTAAAAAATATAAAAATATATTGGTTTGTATCACCCTGTATTTAAAAAGTTTTAGCCATTTAGGACATATATCATTATTTAAACTTTTCTTTCATAAATTACCTAAGAAATCATACCTTTAAAGATATGCATCTCACCTTGATACACCCTGTAGGCGCTAATATATAAATTAATGGTATTTATTAAATAATTCTACAATAATCAATACAAAAATAAAATGAAGTTTCACCCCACTTTCAACATATCACTGTAAACCAAGACGAAGGCCTTTTATTTCGTCTGAAATTAACTGAAAGCGAATATTTCCAACGCGGTAATTCAGGATAAGGATAACATCAGTTAAATGCTCTATTTAAAGGATATATTGTAGAACATGTGTAACCTGCGCTAAATCTGGCTTTCAGTTATTTCTTGAATAGCAACGTGCAGTATTGTTTTGCTGCAGTAACACTTTATTTCTACTACATTAGCCACGAATATAGCAGCAATTTTGCCACATAATATAAATGATTTTTAGTTTCTTAAAAATAATAAAAACAGTATTTTCTAAATCTTCATTTTGACAATAAAATTGTTAATGAAAAAATTAAACCTTTTTTAATATGTTATTTTGACACCCTATTTTTTATTATAAAAACAGTAACTACCTAAAACAGTACCTATGTGCTTAAATTCTCAAATATTTTCTTTTTAAAATTGTTTTAATTTTAAAATTTAAATTTTATATTTTTGAAACTAAATTTTTAAAATAATTTTAGCCTAATAAAATCCACAAGAACTGTTTAATTTATTTTAATTAGAGTTGTTTTTATATTGTATATGTAGTATGTATCTGAAAAAACGGTACACAGGTCAAAAAGTTTTATTTGAATCGGAAATATTGAACCTTTTAAGGTCCTACGCACAGTTTTACACAATATTGTCCCCATTCGCTAAGAAAAGCTAGCCTGAAAAAGCAAAAGACATTTACGAGGCGTTTTCAAAAAATTAGCTTGTTTTTTTCCTTTATATTTAGTGTCCGACCGAACTTTCGGTTTTGTTTCGGCCAAAACTTTTACCAAAACTCTTTTGGACGTTGTCGTGCGCTCTAGTACTAGCTTCGTTTCTCGCGGCAACGCTTTGGGAACCTGGCAGCCATGTTTGTGAATTGTCGTGCCCCTAATTAATGCAATATATAATATTTTATACTTGAGCCCGTGAGTTTCGGTTTCGGTTTGATGGAATGTTCGGCCGCGGCTTCCGTTTCGGCCGAAACCAAAACTCACGTCGTCAAGTATAAAATATGTATTGCACGACAATTCTCGAACATGGCCGCCAGGGTTCGCCAGAGCGTTGCCGCGAGAAACGAAGTTAGGCGAGACCGCACTACGACTTCCGAAATCAGTTTCGGTTTCCGCAAAAGTTTCGGCCGAAACCGAAAGTTCGGTCGGACACTACTTATATTTATATTTCGCAAAAAATAGTAAGTAGGATTTAATTAAATGGTCGTAAGTGGGAATGAATTGTTAAACACTTTATTTTTTAATATAAATGTAGCAACATTGTACCATTGAATTTTACATTTCTATTATACAATTGAAGGGCTTATTGTAATAACGCGATATAATATATAATATTAAAAGCCAGAATTCAAAAGTTTTAATTATTGTCCTTAAATATTGTTAACTAATAAAATAATATTAAAGTTTATTATTGCATAATAGTTGATTTTGTTGAAAATCAAAAACGTTATTGAACTTGTTCGTTTTTTCATCCCTACAGTTTCTAGAATGTGGAACCTGCTGCCCGCGAGGGTCTTTCCTTCCCCTCAATTTTTTAAGTATTTAAGTCTCGTGTCAACAAATTCCCTCTTACCTCGCTTAAGACATCCACGGCACGTTAGTATTAAGGCTTTTAGCCTTCGTGGATTGTCCAGAGATAAAAAAACCTTATGACATTTTATTGCTTAAAAGCCATTTAACAAATAAATTGCTAGCCGCAACAAAATAAATAATGGGAGAATGGTATATTGCGTAGCGTGGCATTTTTAAATATAAATTAGACTTTAAATGAAAATTAGCGCTTTTAGAAACATGCGTGAACATTAAAAATAATGTTTTATACGCACACTCTGGGACCCATAAACGACCCGAATTCGCCATTAAAGGGCTTTTTGTTACGTGTGTCCGCTCCCTCGGAACTAAATTAATTATGTAAAAAGTGCCTTTTAGGCGAAATATTTTTATGGAATTTCTACATAAATGTTATAATAATTACTGATAGGAACTGGTCCTGTGGGACATGTGTAGGTTAATAGGCAACTTGTTACAGAAAGAGATCTAGATCGTTGTTATGTCTTATTGTTCACTGAGTTTTATTGTTTGATATGAATGTACATATAGTGATGGCAACGATATATCGATTATTTTTAAATATCGATATATCGGAAATCAAATATCGATAATGTTCATCGATATTTAACTTCTCGATATATTAATTATTTGATATCGAATATTTTTGATATTTGTTTTAAATAATACAAAACTAAAAGCGATTTTTTCACCTAAATGTTTAAAACTATTAAAAATGTTGTACAGTAAAAAAAAGTATCAAGGTAAGTCCTATTATGCCGTATTTATTTACCCACTACCAGTTAAGAAAAAAATGTAATATAAGATAATTTATCGATATTTTTCTCTCTCATATATCGATATATTGCTTTTCGATATATCGTGTAATCGATATTACCTGAAACCATATTTTGACATCCCTAGGTACAGGTACATATCCAGCAAAGTAACAATGAGAAATGTTTTGGTTACTAAATGTTTCAAAAGTGCGAAACAAAAGTCAACAGGTTTTAACTTTTTGTCCCCACCAAAGCAACTGAAATCATAACCCGTTTTAGTTTTCAGCATCTGCACTTCGCAAAACTTTGATAATTGAATGTCTCCACCGCAGCAACAACTGAATTTGTTTCAACTTGTTTCATTTTGTCTTATCGACAGGAATCAAACAGAAACATTTATATTTTGCTGCTACAACAATAATCAGCTTACTGGAATATTATGGAACTTTTTTGGAAACAAAAAAAGATCTTTATTGTTTCTTTTGAGGAACTTTTTTGTTACTAAATGTTGCTTTGTGTTCAAAAGTTGCAGAACAAATGTCAGCAGATTTTAACTTTTTGTCTCCACTATAGCAATTGAAATCAGGAACAATTCAGTTTTGTTTATCGTTTTTTTCTTTTACACATTCTGGTGGAAGTCTGCACTTTGCGAAACGTGGAAAATTGAATGTCTCCACCGCAGCAACAACTTAATTTTTTCCTACTTGTTCGACTTTTCCTTTGATCTTACCGACTTAAAATGGAAAATTAAAAAACACAAAAAAACAGTTTTTATTTTGTTGTCACAACCAACTTATTGAAACATTATGGAAGTTTTCTGGAAACATGCAACATACACAAAAAGTACCTAATTGTTACTTTGATGGATTCGTACCTTTAGGCGCGCCGTTTGTTTTGTATAAAAATGGTGGGACTTTTTTATAAATTTATTTGAAGTTTCATGTAGATCTGTCAAATCGTTCATAAACAGCTATTTGCTTTTTTACATTAAAAATACTGAATATTATGAAAAAGTGCCGTTTTTACTTTTAAAACAATTAAAACAATAGAAATATGAATTGCTATAGTAGAGCTGCCAGATGTGCTGCAGAAAATAACCGGACATAAAAACAATAATTTATATTTAAATTTGGTAAAAGAGCTACTTAGAGCTGGGTTTGGGATTACTGACGGAGTTGGAGTGGAGTAAAGTAGATTTTTATTACGTGACTCTAGAGTTTGTGGTGTGCGATCTTTAAATCAAACGCTTTTGTACCAAAGAGCAAAATCCCTATGGTTGTCAATGTCAACAATTTTAACCTAAAATTGAGTTTCTTTTAAATTACTTCCATTGTAATTTTATATTTTTAGAAAATATTGCACATAAAACTCTGTTATTACATTAGTGCATAAACGGACAAAATGTAAATAATTACACTAACTTTATTATCAAAAAATTAAAAGTGAATTAATACGCATGCCCGCATTATAGACTCTTACCGATGATACAGAACTTTTGCAGCACTTTTCACTCCTTAATAGAAAGCCAAATGCTAGTCGAGTTAATCTTTTCACTCCAAATGCAATACTCGAACGCTTATAGTTAGTTCACTTAGGTACTCATGGAGTGAAAACCCCACCTTATATTATATATATATATATATATATATATATATATATATATATATATATACATATATATATATGTTACGGGTAAAGTTAGAATAATGATTAAACTTAGGTTTACCCGGGTAAACTGCACAATACCCAGACAACATGGGTAAAGTCCAAAATATTGCTGAAATTGTAAATGTTTCGGACTTTACCCGGGTAAAACTCGTTTTATCCGCTTTCGGGTGGTTAAAGTTGGATGTAGAAATTATTATTGCATCATCTTTCACCACGTGCAGTTCTAAAATGGCAACCGAAGAAAGCGGACGAGCGCGTTTAGCACAGCGTTTTTATGAAGTTTTCAATGAGTTGGTGTCTTCAAAAAGTGCAAACAGTTTTTATTTTAATAATGAACAATACCAAGAAATGTTAGAATCAGTTAAGTTGGCAAAAAATGCTAAAACTAAGACTACTCTACAATATCGACGGTTAAAGAGGTTTGACATATGTTCTGTGAGAGGCGTTGAAAAGCTTATTGCTCGTGTATCATCAGGCGAATCTAGCATAAAATATTATGTTACGAACGACGAAATGTTTGACATTTTGCATGATGCACATTTAGCTATAGGACATGGTGGAAAACATCGCATGGAAAGTGAATGTAAGAAAAAGTACAAGAATATAACTCAAGATGTTATTAAGTTATATCTGCGCTTGTGTGAAGGGTGCCAAAAAAACTTAAGTCTGCCAAAAAAGGACTTGTGGTTAAACCGATGATTTTTTCGGAGATGAACAGCCGTTGTCAAGTGGACCTGATTGACATGCAATCACATCCAGATGGAGAATATAAATTTATCATGGTGTATCAGGACCATTTAACTAAGTTTGTTCAAATACGTGCATTAACATCGAAAAGGGCTGAGGAAGTAGCTAAGAGCCTGATAGACATATTTTGTATTTTCGGCGCCCCATCCATACTACAATCGGACAACGGCCGTGAGTTCGCCAACCGTGTCATTGAAGAGTTATGTACAATGTGGAGTGGCCTTAAAATAGTCCATGGCAAACCACGTCATAGTCAGTCACAAGGCAGCGTGGAAAGAGCAAATCAAGATATACAAAATATGCTTATGACGTGGATGGATGATGAAAACTGCAGGCGATGGTCAGAAGGTATAAGATTTGTCCAGTTAATGAAAAATAGGGCATACCATGACGGGATAAAACAAGCTCCTTATGCTGCCATGTTTGGGCATGATATTAAAGTCGGCCTATCCACATCAGCGTTTCCAAAAGAAGCTATTGAAAATCTACGAACCGAAGAAGAGCTCGAGAAAGTTGTGGATGAATTTGGTGTAGGTGAAGAGCTTCAAGAAGAACAAAATGAAGACCAATCTATGGACAGTAACCCAGAAACAGACAACATGCAAGAAAATATTACTGAAGATGGAAATATGCAAAATATCAACAATAATAATTATAGAGAAAACGCTTGTAATATGGAAACTTCAGATAATCAGGGGAAATGTTCAGAGTGTGACAAACCAAGTACATCAGGGAACATATGTTGTGAACTTTGTTTGTGCCAAAAAACATACGGTCAAACAGATTAGAGGCAAAACGAAATTTAGAAAATCAAGCAAAGAAAATGAAAGCTTTGTCTAATTCAAAGTTTCCGCCATGTTCTGTTGGAGATACAGTGAGAGTGAAAATTCCAGATGTTGATAGAGGGAGAGGTGATTTTAGAAATATTCTCATGACAGTAATCGAAAAAAGTGACGACGATTTTTATAAGCTAGCAAACAAGAGAGGAACTATCGAGGAGATGTTTTCCAGGAACCAATTTTCTGTGTGTAATGAGAAACTTGTTGATATGGAAAGTGTATCACCAGAGAAGAAAAGTTTACGACAACTTGCAAACGAACAATCTCTTTTAGGAGGTCAAGGTTACAAACGATGCAACTGTAAAACTAAATGCATCACCAATAAGTGTAAATGTAAGGCTATTGGAAATCTTTGTAACTCAAAATGTCATAACAGTTTATCTTGTTTAAACAAATAGATTATAGTATCTTGTACTTTGTTAGGATACAGTTTCAGTGTAACCTTTGATGTTTAAAATCTATTCTTTCAATAAAATGTGTTTTTAAAACATTTATGGCGTTATTTTTTGACATTACCCACACGAAAGTGGATAGAACGCGAGTTTACCCGGGTAAAGTCCGAAACATTTACAATTTCAGTAATATTTTGGACTTTACCCATGTTGTCTGGGTATTGTGCAGTTTACCCGGGTAAACCTAAGTTTAACCTTTATTCTAACTTTACCCGTAACATATACATCAGCAGCACTATATTGCTTCCCCTAAAGACCTCGCACATATCAAACTGCTTCCTTGACTATCTTGCGTCCGTATATCGGACGCAAAAAGTTTTGCCTTATATCTTTTCTAATATTGGAGTAAGATGGACTGCATTTGCATGTTTCTCTCTAAAATTTGAATAAGATT